>NW_004625209.1:0-13190 GCF_000247695.1 Heterocephalus glaber
AATAAAAGAATTTAATTAAAAATAAAAAATAAAATAAATAAAATAAATGGTGCTGGAAAAGTTGGGTTTCATCTTGCCAAAAAATAAAAATAGACCTATGTTTTTTGCCATGCACTAAATTAAAATCAAAATGGATTAAAGATCTCAACTTTAAAACAGGAACGCTGAACTGGCTGAAACAGAAGTTAGGTAGAACACTTGAAGACATTGGTGTAGGAGAAGATTTTATGAACAAAACCTCAGTTGCCTGTAAAATAGCACAAACAATCAACAAGTGGGATCTCTTTTTATTAAAAATCTTCTGCACAGCAAGATAAAACCACCAACAGTGTGAAGAGACAACCCACAATATGGGAAAAAAATTTCACCTGCTGTTCCTCAGACATCTATGATCTATAAAGAACATAAAAAGGTCAGACCTCCTAAATTTAAAGAGCCAATCCAAAAATGGGCATCTGAAATGAACAGACATTTCTCAAAGAAGTAGAAATAGCAAATAAACATATTAAAAAATGTTCAACATCACTGGTCATTTGAGAGATTCAAATGAAAACAACACTGAGATTCCACCTCACCTCAGAAAGAATGGCTGCTACCTATGAAACAATCAACCAATAACAAATGCTGGTGTGGCTCTGGGGAAAGAGGAACACTGCTCCACTGCTGGTGGGAGTGTAGACTGGTGCAAGCACTGTGGAAATCAGTATGGAGATACCTCAAAGAACTAGGATTGGAACTCCCATTTGACCCAGGTATTCCCCTGCTGGGTATCTTCCCCAAAGGATTAAAAGAATCATACTACAGTGATATATGTGCACCCATGTTCATACCAGCACAATTTGTAATATCTAATACTTGGAAGCAGTCCAATTGCCCATCAACTGGAGACTGGATAAAAGAAAATGGTGGTTTTGTCAAATAAAATGAAGTAATACTAATCCATGAAAAATGAGAAATTAGAGACATTTATAGCTAAATGAGGCAATACTCTTAAGTGAAATAAATAGGACACACATGTGTAAATACTGAATAGTTTAGTGTGAGAAGCTTAAAGTGTAAATAAGGACTAAAAGGTATAATAGATAATGTGAAATAGGAAGAAAAGGGGAAAAAGGGAAGGGGAAGTGGGAGGGGTAGGAGAAAGGAAAGAAGGGAAAGGAATTAATATGAGAAAATGAAAAATCGAAACAGTCTTTGTAAATAGGAGGGATGGAGGGGTAGAAGGGAGGGCAGAGGAATGAGAAGAAAATAAGAACCAAGAGATTATGTAAAGGTGCAAATTTCCAATAATGAATGTCATTATATTGTATATATAAAATGTACCAATAAAATTAATTTTAAAAAACTAGGATTAGAGGTTCCACTTGACCCAGATACTCCCTTTCTGGGTATCTTCCCAAAAGAATAAAAAGCATCATACCACAGTGATATATGCACATCCATATTTATAGAGACACAGTTTGTAATAGCTAAATCTTGGAAACAACCCAAATGCCCAACAACTGATGAATGGATAAAGAAGACGTGTTTTTTTCTATACAACAGAGTACTACTCAGCCATAAAAGATAAATTTTCTTCTGATGGGGTTGATGGGTACTTTTATTATCTTGATTGTAGAGGAAGTTATATGAATATATACATGTTAAAGCTTATTAAATTATATACTCACTATAAATATGTACAGCTTATTTTATGCCAATTATTGCTCAATAAACTGTCTTAAAAATTAGTGAAACTAATTTAGAAAAGCAGACATTTGAACTGAAAGGAAAGCTACACTCTGCATACTGATATGTAAATGTACATTCTTTGCTCATTACATGGTTTTTAGCAGATTTACCTTCTCATAGTAACTACAAGCTTTGGAAGTAGATACTGGTACTCCCCCAACACATTTTTGCCTTTTGTCTGTTCTGTGGTCACTGGTATCACTCTTACCTTATAACGGATAATATAGACAGACAGACAGAGATATATAATACTGTATATATATATATATATAAAGAAATATTGTATAAGTTACAGTCTTACCACCTTCTTTACCAACATAAAGTCATTTTATTTTTTATTAAATATGCACTTTCATCACTTGATTCATTGCTACTATAAACATTTATTATAATATTTTAAATCTATAATCAAACAATAGAAAAATAAGCAGCTATAGATAGCACCGCAAACATTTTCCTACTATAAGAACTACTATCTTTATACACAGGATTTTTTGGCTTCTATTTCCCATACATAATTCACATTTTTCTTCTGACCTCAAGTGGTAGCCTTAAGGCCTACAGAATCCTACAGGCCACAGCACAGGTCACCAAGTGATTGACAGAAACAACGCCAACAAATAAATCTCTCACCACTGAGACCTGAGGGTGTTAGCTAGCCCAGGATGCTTGTTTCCATGTGTGCTTCATTAGAAGCCCATTGCATACTATCTAGAAAGGGAGCAGTACTTTTATTTTAGAATGGTCTGGGAAAAGAGAGTTGTCACTAGTCAACTTGCAGATGTAATTACCAACTGAAGAGTGAACACACACCTACATCTATCTACTAACAGATAATACCATGACACACAATGGAAGAACAAAATGAGGGTCTTCCATAGCTATTACTGCTCCTTTCAATGCAACCAATAGGTATAACTCGTAATAATACAGCTAATGCAAACAATAATTATACATTGTTAAAAATAAACCAACAGATGTAATGCTAAACCAAAAGAGCTTCCCCAAGCAAGCTGGGATGTTTAGTTTCTGTATTGGTAAGTTTATTCACCAATTCCTTCCCCTCTGCTTGATGTCTAAATATTGGAGTACTTTGGTGAGTACTGGAAGCCCTGGATTTCTTCTCTCTCCTTGTTCTCATTTTGAACCACATTGATAATCTCATATCTATTATCTCTACTATCTAAAAAACAAGATCTACACATCCAACAATCTACTCACATTTCTGCTTATATGTCTAATGAAATCAACTCTCACCATTGTAATCAACTATTTGTTGGGCAATGGCCTGCTCCAAACTTGGTGCAGTAAAACCATAACAATTTCATTATGTCCAAGGAGTCAGTGGGTCAGGAATTTAAGCAAAACAGAGCAGTAAGGATTAAAATGATTAAAAAGAATAACTGATAATTTGAAATAGGAAGAGAAAGTCCAAAGGGGTAGGGGAAGTGGGAGGGGAAGGGGAAAGGAAAGAAGGGAAAGGAAAAATTATGAGGAAAGAAAAAAATGGAAATAAAGTCTATGTAAATAGGGAAGAGTGGAGGGGTTGAAGGGTGCACAGGTAATGGGGAAAAAATAAGAATGAAGATACATCATATATAGGTACAAGCACCCAATGATAAATGCAAACATACTGTATACCTAAAATGTAGCAATAAAAGAATTTAAGCAAAAACCCCCACAAAAAAACAAAAAACAGAGCAGTACTGGTCTGTCTTTGTTCTGTAATAACTGGGGTCTCTCCTTAGAAGTCTTAAATAACTGGAGAGACATAAGTAACTGGGGGCTAGAAGAATCAGGAGGTTTTTTGATTCTCATGTTTAGGGACAGTGTTGGGATATCCAAAAGGCTGAGCTCAGCTGTAGCTGTTGAAACAGCTACACAAGGCCTCTCCAGGTAGCGTGGGTTTTCTATAGTTTGAAGACTAGGCTATAAGAGAGTCCCAAGATGGTACATCCAGAGGACAAGCATTCCTCTGAAGACTACTTCTGACCTAACCTTGGAAGTCATACAGCATCACTTCTACAGCCTCTACTGGGTATAAACTGGCCTCTAAGGCCAACTCAGACTCTTGGAAAGGGAATTAGACTCCATTTCTTGATAGGTGGCAGTAAGCTTACATTGCAGAAGAATACTGTGGCCATTTTGGAACACACAATCTGCCATGAACTCAATGTGGCCAAAGAAGAACTCCTCATTTCTAGTAGACCTACTTGAATAAATAAAATAAATGAAGTCATCTCTACCCAGTTGCTCAAAACTCCAAATCTTTCTGTTCTGTACTCCCCACATTTAATGTCTCATTACCCGATTCCTTCAATTCTACTTCCAAAACAATTCTTAGATATGTTCATGTCTCTATCTCTGTTGGTACCACTGCTACCACCTTAGGGCGAACCAGCACCATTGCTCACCAGAATCACACAATAGCCCAGGACTAAATCTCCTTGTTTCCATTCTTGCCCCATATCATCTATTTATAGACAAATTAATATATTTGAAATGTAAATTAGAGCATACTACTGCCAGTTTGAAGCTGGGTACTTATGATGATTCCAAGACAGTTAAAATAAAATGCAGATGCTTTATTTTGGTTTACAAGGCCTCACACGATCTCACTCTGGGACTTTAATCCAGCCTCTTCAGGTTAACCTTAGCTAATTTTCCACTGTTCCCCCACTCGCTTTCACTTTCTTTCAGTTTCTCAGCCACACTTGAAGCCTTTATTTTAGTTTTATCTTCCTAGAACACTCTACATGCTTTGTATACTAGCTTCTTCTCATTTAAAAGTCAATTTATTAATTCCTCATGGCCTTTCTAACTTTCTGATATAAAAGTAGTCCTTAAGTCACTGCTGTGCTTCCTATCTTAATTCACTAATATAAAACTTTAAAAAAATACAGGAATGTAATGAGTAACTTTCTGGTCCATGATAAGGATCAAGAAAAATTGTACTCATCAGTACCCACATTTTCTTAATTATTTCTTCATTATCAGATACTACCAAACCTTTAAAATGGCAGCTCTGTAGGAAAACGGACCTCCTCTGTAGAGTGGTTCCTGGAAAAATTGCTAGCATATCACAGAAGTAAATATTTCCTGAATGGTTCAGTGATTGAAAGTGCTTGATAACTTACCCAGTGTACTACAAGTGATAAAAACACTTCTCTTATGATAATAATTACATTAGTTTTAGTACCTTAATTTACCAATAAGGGAACCAAAGCCAGAATGAGAAAGTCATTTCCCAATGTCAAAAATATCACTCGCACATTTCTGTTATCCCAGCACTTGGAAGGTTGAGGCACGAGGGTCACCATGAGTTTGAGGCCAGCCTGGGCTACATAGTGAGTTTAAGGCCAGCCTGAACTACATGGTGAGATCCTGTAAAAAAAATAATTACTTTTATGTTAGTTTAATTGCTAAAGCCAAGAATGCTGTTCTAAGAAAAGAATGAAAAAAACTTAACTTTGATTGAGGTCCCTCTTCATAAATTAGCTGAAGTTGTAATGTCTAGTAGTAACATTTTCCAGCAGTGTCACTGGCATTGGGCAAACCATGTGGGAGTGTACGGTCTGAGATTTCTTATTAGGTGATTTCTAAGAAGCATCCCAATTACAATGACTCTATGACACTTTACAGAGGCATTTATTCCTGAGGTCCTCCCTCACAAGAAAAAAGAAAAGCTCGAGCAGTTTCTAGGAATGAAAATCCCCATCCCGTACTTTTATCCTTCTTCTGTCATTGTATCCCTTTTTTCTAGAAGGCTGATGCTTGCTACAATTTGTATTTCATAGGTGAATGTCAAAGGCTGGAGACATATCCTGAAATAGCATTTCCAAGAAAAGATTTCTTGGAACATATGTGATCTCTTGAAAAAAGATCAAGAATGATTGAGAAATACAAAAGCCACTCTTAGGCCCATTAAATATGTTAAAGAAATTGAGAAATTCTTCTGTAGAACTTCCCCATTGCTTAAACACAATTTTTTCCTAATCTATTTTGTCAGTTACTTTTCTTATTGCGGAGTCAAAATACTTGACACTCAAAGTTAAAGTTAGAAAGATTTATGTAGCTCACAGTTTGTAGAGGTTATAGTCCATAATCATCTGCCTCCAAGGCAAGGCGGCAAATGGCAGAGGGGCAACAGTTCATGGTGGCGGAAGACACTAAAAGCAAGCAAGGGAATTCAACAGCGTCTTTCTGTCCCTTTTCTCTTATCCAGACTACTTAGGGTGGGTAGCACTCACACTCTTAATCCCAGTGCCCTTGAGCCTATCACTGTACCATGAATCAACCACACAGTCTAGATTCAGCCACTTCTAAAAAAGCCCATCTAAGACTTCATGAGGCTTTGGGGGGATATCTAGACACAAACTATAACATTTACTTACAATATCACCTTAGGGATTGTGATGTATGCATATTAAGATCCAAGTAACTTCTAGGGAAAAGCCGATTCTTGAGCAAGGTTCATAAAATTCAATCAAGTAGAAGGATATACTTTACTTTCTAAATCACTTAAAAATATAAAGTACACAGTTACAAAAATAGTTCCAATTCTTCACTCTACCCTGCATCCACACTCTTTACAATCTGATATTCAATCTCCTCCTCTTAAAGCGTGGAGTCTCTCTCCTACTTCTTGAATCTGGAATGGTGCTAGGCCTTGCTTTGGCCAATAGAACACAGAAGAGATTGTGACAGTTGTGCCTAGGCATCAATAGTCTTTTTATGCTGCTGCTGGCTTGCTTGGAAACCTGCTGTCACCCTTTGAATGAGCCTTGGCTAATCCTCCACATGACAAGGAGCAATAGGGCCTAGTCATCCTGGTTAATCCAACCAACAGCTAGCCAATCACTGGATACGTAAAGGGCACCAACCTAGCTAAGCCATCCACTGAGAGGAAGCTCTGCCAAGATCAGCCAAGCTGACCCAGGTCAGCATAATTTCTCAGGTGACCCACATACTTACCTGCATTAAATTGTGGTAGTTGTTTTAAGCCATATGTTTTGGGGTTACTTACTGCATAGCAATTTGATAATAGATACATGCGGTGCAACTCCTTGTTTACTTCCTGTATTAAACTGGCTTGTGTTGCTATAATAGAATACCAAAGACTGGATAAGAAATAAATCAGACACATAGTTTAAATATCTCATAGTTTCTCTTACACAAGAAACTAGAAATAAAATAAAAACTAAAATAAAAGATAGATAATAGGAAATAGATAAGTCCTTTGCAAAAGAGAAATGGATCAAGAGATAGAGGAAGGAGGGAAGGGGATGAAAAGAAAATTAAGGTGTGTTATATATGTGTACCAAATTCTCATAATGAATGTAATTATTATGTACTGCAAACATGTACTTACACAAATTTAAAAATGAAAAAAACGTTTTAAAGTAAAAATAAATTTTAAAATAACATAAAAACAACTTTTAGAAAAAAAAAGAAATACATTGGCTTATAGTTCTGAATACTGGTCAATATTAAGGTAGGAATGGATTTACCAATTTGGATTCCAGTATGGTACATTGAAGGCTAAGTCCTCTGGAGGAGGATACTTAGTCTTTACATGGCACAAAGTGAAAAGATCAAGAGGCAAAAAAGAGATTAACCAGCCATTTTATAAGGGCATTAATCCTACCCATGAAGGCAGAGTCCTCAAAACCTGACATCATTCTTCAATGTTGCACTTCTTAAGTGCAACAGCAATTAAATTTCAACAAACATTTCTGGGGGGGCAAATATTTAAACTTAACACTTCCACAGATAAGAATGAAGAGTCCAACTTGCCATGCCCACAGCAACCAGCTTAGCCAGGCAGGGGAGAGAGAGAGAGATCCCTGGCCACGTGGAGCCCCGCACCATCCAACCTGTGCCATGCCCACAGTGACCAGCTTAGCAGCCTGAAACCTGGAGCACCCTCCACCCCAACTCAGGCCTCCTGACTATGCTGCTACCTGGTTCCACACTAGAAAGGCACAGGGGGCCTTAAAGGCCATTGTCCTGAGCTCTAGAAGATAGAGCAGAAGTGAACAACAGAAACTGGGCCACTCTCAGGCTCATTGATGAAAACTGAAGCCCACTGGAAAAGTGAAGAGAATCTCTGCAATAAAGGCACACTACACCACCGTGCTTGGTAAGTTGGAGGGATCATCACCTTCCATCAGAACCTGGACTATCTTCAGGGGAAGGGCAGCTGGAACCTGCAGTAGAACCTTGCAGAGTTCAACCCTGCAGAAGGACAGGGAGCTCAACTTGAGACTTGCAGCCAGAAATCTGCCTGAATCTCACAGGTCTGTGATTGGCTTGCTGAGATTCATTGACTTATATCTGCACACTGCTGCTCATGTTGTCTATTGTGACAACAGAGACATACCCTGAAGGAAGCCCTTCATTTTTATTTGTTATTTGTTATTTTCAAAATAATTATTAAATTTTTTTTATTTTTAATTTTTAATTTTTTTCTTTTTCTGCTCTTCAAATTTTTATTTTTCTCTTCTTTTTTTTCTTTCTTTTCTGTTTTCTTTCTCTCTCTCACACTTGTTCACTTGCCATCTCACATTGTTCTTCATCTCCCTTTTTGTTCCTGTTCTGGCCCTAATTCAGATCTCTTCTTCATTTTTCTTTTCTTCTCTTTTTCCTTCTCTCACCTGTATCCTCTGGCCTCACTGCTAACCTTCCCCTATCCTTCAACCTATCTATCCCTCCCTCTCCAACTCCTTCTAACTCCACATCCTGAAGGGTAAAGTTGTTATATTGAAGAGTTTATTCACTATAAACATATGTTGGGTGGGTCCCTGACTTTAATATAATTCACACAGTTAAAGGTGATAGATTAATAGCTACCACAAATTGTCATTTTCTAAGATGTAGTTGAATCTATGGTGTTGCTGATTGTGTCACTTGGGCTGAGGTGTTGAGATTGATCTAATCAGTTGTCCTTCCTGGTATAATGAAAATGAGACACCCTCAGAGTCATTAGAGACTCAAAACCTAAAGACCACCTATATCTGGAAGATGCCTCTGAGAAGCAGTCATTCCATCAGGGTTCTAAATACAAGCAGCAAAAATACAATAAGGAACTTCAGAGTATCAACCCAGGAACTAAATCAAGGACAGTACTGAAAACAAAAATGAGAAGACATTTAAGTAAGACACAAACTGAGACTTCCACCACACAAAAGGCAAATTCTGGGGGAAACGAGGTACAAAAGTCTGATAATCAACCACCTGGACATCCTGAACTGAGAGCACAGGAAGTAACAAAACAGATGAATAAGGCTCTAGAAAAATTCAAAATAGAAATAATCTCCCAGATATCTACAGAGATGGTGAGCAGAGTGAAAGACATGATTAGAAGTTCTAGAACAGAAACAGATACAAAAAAATAGATGAGCTCAGAAACATGCTGGAAGTGATGAATGCCCAGCATAAAAAAGAAATGGAAACCATGATTGCCCAACATAAGAAAGAAATGGAATCCGTGAAACAGATTCAAACAGATATCCAGGAGATTAAAAACTCCACTGAAAGAATGCACAGCAGATTAAGGGAATGTGAAGATAGAATATCAGCTATAGAAGACAGGATTGACCATAAAAACAGAGATTTCTTTTAAAAAGTAAGGGAACACAAAAAATCAATCCAGCAGCTGCTAGATGATGCAAAGAAGAATAATATAAGACTGATAGGAGTCCACGAAAAAGCAGGAGAAAGTACAACTGACACAAAAAACTGTTAACAGGAGTACTAGTAGAAAACTTCCCAGACAGAGGTGGAGAATTGGACATACAGATAAGTGAGACATGTAGAACTCCAACTACCCATGATCAAAAAAAATTTACACCTAGACATATAATAGTCAAGAACTCAGAAACCCAACAGAAGAACAAAATCCTACAAGCAGATAGAGAAAAGAAACATATCATCTACAAAGGAAAGCCCATCAGAAGTACAGCAGACTTCTCAACACAAAACATCAAGTCAAGCAGAGCCTGGAGTGAAGTATTTCAAGCCCTAAAAGAAAATAACTTCTAACCTAGACTGTTGTATCCTGCAAAATTATCTTTCAAAATTGATGGGGAAATTAGATACATCCACGACAAAGAACACCTAAGAAATTTCATGAACACCAAACCAGCACTCCAAACAATTCTAAACAATATCCTAGGAAAAGACGATGAAGGTCACAACTCCATGAGGCCCAACAGAGGGAAGCCAACAGGCAAGGCAAGAAACCAAAGGGAAAGGGGGAAAAATAAGAAATAAAAGAGCCAACAGTAAAACATCATGACAAGGATGACTCAATATCTATCAATTATAACTATCAATGTTAATGGCCTCAATTCACCAATCAAAAGAACTAGACTGGCAGAATGGGTCAAGAAGCAAAATCCAACAATATGCTATATACAAGAAACACCTAACTCAAAAGGAAATTCATAGCCTGAAAGTAAAAGGTTGGAGAACAGTTCTCCACACCACAGGAAACCAGAGAAAAGCAGGCAAAGCAATCTTATTTACAGAAAAGGTGGATTTCAAACCAAAACTAATTAAGAGAGACAAAGATGGTCACTACATCCTTGTGAAAGGGAACAATCAAGAGGAAGAGATGACAATTATAAATTTATATGCACAAAATACGAATGCCCCTACTATACAAAATAAATATTAATGGACATGAAAAACCAAATAAGCACTAGTACAATTGTAGTGGGGGACCTCAATACCCCGCTATTGCAAATGGACAGATCATCTAGGCAAAAAATTAACAATGAAATTCTAGAACTGACCCAAGCTATTGAACAAATGGACTTAATAGATGTTTATAGAGTGTTCCATCCCACAAAATCAGAATACACATTCTTTTCAGCTGCACACAGGTCATACTCCAAAATAGACCACATGCTAGCTCATAGGACATGTGTAAGTAAATACAAAAGAACTGAAGGTACCCCCTGTATATTATCAGACCGTAGTGCAATACAATTGGAGATCAATAACAAAAGAAACCCCAAAACCTCCACAAACACATGGAAATTGAATAACAACCTCCTGAACAACCAATGAGTCACAGAGGACATTAAAGAAGAAATTAAACAATTTTTACAAGTAAATAATAATGTCAGAACAACATACAGGAATTTATGGGACACAATGAAAGCAGTTCTATGTGGGAAATTCATAGCAATGAATCCCCATATTAGGAAAACAGAGAATTCAAATAAACAACCTAATGCAGAACCTCAAGCTCCTAGAAAAAGAACAGCATAACAAACCCAAAGTTCATACAAGAGAGGAAATTATAAAGATCAGAGTAGAAATGAATGCAATGGAGGTTAAGAGAATGATACAAAAAAATCAATGAATCAAAGAGTTGGTTTTTCAAAAGAATAAATAACATCGATAAATGTTTAGCCAACCTTATCAAAAAAAAGGAAAGAAAGGGCTCAAATCCATGCAATTAAGAACAAAAAAGGTGAAGTTACAAAAGACCCAGCAGAAATCCAGAGGATCATCAATACCTACTTCAAGAACCTGTGCTATAATAAAATGGAAAACACCAAAGAAATGGTCAGATTCCTGGATGCATATGAATTACCAAATTTAAATTAAGAAGATATAGAAATTCTAAACACCCCAATTACAACCAGTGCAATTGAAAAGGTAATTAAAAATTTATCTATAAAGAAAAGCCCAGGTCCTGATGGCTTCACTGCTGAATTCTTCAAGACATTTAGAGAAGAATTACTGTCACTATTCTTTAAACTCATCAAGGAAATTGAAATGGAAGCAATACTTCCAAATTCATTCCTGGAAGCAAGTGTTACTTTGATTCCAAAACCAGAGAAAGACCCAACCCAAAAAGAGAACTACAGGCCAATCTCCCTAACGAACATAGATGCAAAAATCCTCAACAAGATAGTGGCACACAGAATACAGACTGTCATCAAGAAGATCATACACCCTGACCAAGTCAGATTTATCCCAGGGATGCAAGGATGGTTCAACATATGTAAATCTATAAATGTAATACACTCTATTAAGAGAGTCAAGGACAAAAACCATATAATCATCTCCATAGATGCAGAAAAAGCATTTGACAAAATCCAACACCCATTCATGAAAGAAACCCTACAGATAATTGGAATAGAAGATCTTTATCTCAACCTGATTAAGGCTATCTATGAAAAACCAACAGCCAACATCATACCAAATGGTCAAATACTGAAAACTTTCATGCTACAATCAGGAACAAGACAAGGATGCCCACTCTCACCACTCCTGTACAATATAGTTCTGGAAACATTAGCTACAGCAATTAGAAAAGAGAAAGAGTGCCAGAGATTAAGCTCAGTGTTTCCACCACCTCCCTGGCAAGCACAGGGTCCTGAGTTCCATCCCTGGTACAAAAAAAAAAGAAAGAAAAGAGAAAGAAATAAAAGGAATAAATATAGGAAAGGAAGAAGTTAAACTGTGTTTATTTGCTGACAATATGATATTTTACATAGAATATACAAAAAAACTTGGCCAGAAGACTTCTAGACTTAATTGACAGATTCAGTAGAGTAGGATATAAGGTCAACACTCAAAAACAATGGCCTTCTTATGCACAAATAGCAGACTCACTGAGAGAGAAATTTGAGAAACAATTCCTTTTAAAATAGCATTAAAAAAATGAAATATCTAGGAATTGATCTAACAGAGGAAGCAAAAGTCGTCTACACTGAAAACTATAGCACTCTGAAAAAAGAGATTGAAGAGGATATAAGAAAATGGAAACACATCCCTTGTTCCTGGGTAGCAAGAAACAATATAGTGAAAATGGCCATACTTCCAAAACTGCTATATAGATTTAATGCAATCCCAATTGAAATTCCAACAATATATTTCACAGAAACAGATAAAACTATCCAAAAATTCTTTTGGAAGCAGAAGAAACCTAGAATAGTCAAAACAATGCTAGGCAACAGAGATATGGCCAGGGGTATCACAATCCCCAACTTGAAACTATACTACAAAGCTACTGTGATAAAAACAGCATGGTATTGGCAAAGGAACAGACCTGAGGATCAGTGAAATAGATTAGAAGATGCAGAAACAAATCCAGACATACTCAGCCACCTCATCTTTGACAAGGAACCAACCACCCTCATTGGAGGACAGATAGCCTATTTAATACATGGTGTTGGAAAAACTGGATTGCAACCTGCCAAAGATTAAAACTAGACCCATCCCTACCACCATGCACTAAACTAAGATAGAAATGGATTAAATATCTAAATATTGAAACAGAATCTAAAACTTGCTGGAAGATAGGTTAGGTAGAACTCTTGAAGAAATTGGCATAGGAAAAGACTTTATGAACAAAACCCAAGTAGCACAGGAACTAGCACAAAGAATCAACAACTGGGATCTCATTTTATTAAAAAGCTTTGGCACTGCAAGAGAAA
>NW_004625210.1:0-10188 GCF_000247695.1 Heterocephalus glaber
TATATTTGCTGAAATATTTCCTGAAGTGCTCACCCAGTGTGTTTGGTGTCTGTGTTCTCCTAGGTATAAGGGGACTTTTAGGGCATTTCTGAGGTTGTTGTGGAACATAGGGAAGACGTTTGCAGGGGAAATGACACTTTCCATGCGGGAGGGGGTTTTTAAGAATAAATGCAAGGCACATCTGTGGGGTAATCTCCTCTCCAGCTTGGCCTGTCCCATCTTCACTGACTCACTCTAAGCTGGCTCATGTGGTAGGCCTGACTCTTTGGTGCAGTCGTGTGGCATTGTTCTGTAGGAACTAGATTAACTCGGGGTATTTATATTTTCTAGGTTTCTGGGTATTTTGAAAACAGCAAGTCCCTGACTTACGAACAGGTTCCATTCAAAGAGAGTCGTTTCTAAGTCAGACTTGTTTGTAAGCCACCAAAGTAAGTCTTACACAGCACACCTTAAAGTTCCAAACTCCAACCTTTGTTAAGTCAGGGACATATTTTATTTCTTATTCTGGGAGAAAGTGATATTCTTCTTTGTGTGTCGGGCGTATTTCACTTAGCATAGCCTCCATGAAGAAACCAGTCTGTTAAAGTAACAAGCTTACTGGGCCCCAGAGCGACTGAAGCTCAATACCTGGGGCTCTGGCTTGGGAATCTCCCTTTTTCAGAGGAAACCCAAGTGATTCTTATGAACAGCTGCTGCCTCCTTCCTTTACTTGTCTTAGGTTGGCCTGCACCTGATTTAATCCTTTAACCCCCAGCAAACAGTACTTGGCTCCTTCTGTCTTGGGAACAGCACTGGCCGAGGCTACTGGGAGGCGCGATCCAGATGAACACCCAGAACCTCACTGTGCTCTGGGGCTGACAATATCACTCAGGAGATTAATAATAATAGGAAGAGGCAGGAGGCAGTAGCGCAAGTCCTTAATCCTAGCACTCTGGGCGGGGGCAAAACATCTGCAAGGTCCCCCTCATGTTTACCGGCTCCAGTCAAGCCCTCCTGTCCTAGGTTCCAGATCAGGATACTTGCTGGAATCCCAACAGGATGCCCAATCCCACCTGCTTCCTCCCTGCTTCCATCCCTGCCAGCAACAGCAGAACCAAGTGGGCAGGGCAGCAGCCACTGGGGGAGGGGATGGAGGGTGCAGAGAGCTGCTGTTCTGCAGGAGGGCATCACCCTCCCCATGGAGCCCTGCTCCAGCTGCCTCAGGCAGTGCAAGGAGCTGCCTGCCCCTCCCCTCCCCCATAGTGCTGTACCCCAGGCTCCAGGGCACTCTGGCTGCTTCCTGCCCAGGCCTAGCCCTCCCAGAGTGGACTGCCACCCTCAGGCAGCAGGAGTCCCCACTGTCCATGGGGCCCTTGTCCTGCTTGTCCACCCTGCTGCTCTCCTGCTGGGCCAGATTCCCTAGCTCCTCCTTGCAGGTGGGCTGCTCCGTTGTCCTTTGGGTGGGGGCTCTGGGGGCGCCTCAATATATCCATGGTCCAAGGCCCTCACCTCGGAGTTCCCAGCCACTCCCAGTACCTCAAAACTCGAGCTACAGTATCTGCAGGAGCACTTGGCCAACTTCCCGGGGAAGCCACTCTCCGTGGAGCAGGAGGTCGGGGATTTGTCTGGTGAAAGTTTGGAAATAGCTGGTTTAGCATGTGTGTGGGTTAAGGGCAGGATGCTGAGTTGAAGTGTGTGATGCTGGGATTTAGGAAACCCTAAGCTGGCTCTAAAGCAATCAATAGGTTTAGAGCTTGGATAGCATACAGAGAGAGGAAAGACTGGTCATGGTGCTGCTGGTGCTGTTGATTCCGGCCTCACTGCCTTCTGCCTGCCATGCCAGGAACTGTTTCTCGTCTCTGATGCCTCTCTGCCATGCCACCCTTCTTTGGAACAGCCTGACTGTGCAATGAAACCTCTATATGCGATGACCTAAATACACCTTTCCTCCCATGACTTGTGGATGTCTGGTATTTTGTCTCCGCAATGAAAAAATTAACTAAAACACAGATGATAGAACAAAGCCTCACATCAAGTTTGATTACCTGACACTGTTTTTAAAGTCAGAGTTAGAATGAACTACAGGAAAACATGTTTTAAATATTGGATCCGTCAGTCTTCCTCTTGCTATCCAGTCCGTTTCTCAGGTCAAACTATATAACCTATGGGAAACCATTTAATCTCTGTAACTGAACATTTCAGAAAGGAAGCTATACTAAAAATCATCTCAAAATTGTTTGCATCCAGGATTATCTCATCTCATTCCAGATCCTGAAATTTATTTAGAATGATCATAATCAGGATAAACATATAGAAATGTAAAAGTGATGTAGCAAGGAATTTTTAATCTCTTTCATTCAGTATGTATATTTGTAAATGTTAGAACATTTTATAAAAGCTAGCATTTTTTCTTTTTTTCCAAATAACTTTATTATCAAACACACACACATACCAAAATTAAAACCATTCAAAGAAGAACAATGCAAGGGGAAAAAAACTACAATAGTGTTCGAATACAGTAGAACTCCTCCAAAACAAAACTGTAAAGCACTTAAACATCTTTCCATACAACATAAAAAAGCATCTCAAGGACTAAGAAGACACCAGAGGATGTGAATTGTTTCAGAAAGGTCCCCAAAACCAACGTTAAACAAATAATGATCTGGGAAAAAACTCCAGTTAGTTAGCAGACTCCACATAAGCCAAACCTCTCCCTAATTTAAATTTTGATACAGACATATGACATGCAATGGAAACACACTCCGAGAAATAGGTTATTAGGCCATTTCATCAGTGTGTATCCTTAATTACACTCTTAGTTTCTCACACTAGAGAAACTGTTCGGTATTTACACACGTGTGTCCTACTTATTTCACTTAAGAGGATGGCCTCAATATGCATCCATTTAGCTATAAATGTCTCTAGTTTCTCTTTACGGCTGAGTAGTACTCCATTTTATAAAAAAACCACATCTTCTTTATCCAGTTTCCAGTTGATGGGCACTTGGGCTGTTTCCAAGCATTCATTATTATGAACTGTGCAGCTATGAACATGGGTGCGCGTATATGGCTGTGGTAAGATTCTTTTAATTCTTTAGTGAAGATACCCAGCAGGGGGATAGCTGGGTCGAATTGGACCTCTAAGCCTAGTTATTTGAGGTATCTCCATACTGATTTCCACAGTGTTTGTACCAGTCTGCACTCCCACCAACAATGGAGAAGGGTTCCTTTCTCCTCACACCCGTGCCAGCATTTGTTATTGGATGATTCCTTAATAGCAGCCATTCTTTCTGGGGTGAGGTGGAATCTCAGTGTTGTTTTCATCTGCATCTCTCGAATAACCAGAGATGTTGAACATTTTTTCCTATATTTATTTGCTGCTTTTGCTTCTTTGGCATTTTTTCTTTTTTAAGGGTCTCTTTATACTCAATTGTGAATAAAATGTTAAATTCCAAACTCGTATTTTTCCACTGTGCTATTATTGAATTATTTAGTTATATATTTCTATTATAAGCAACTCACAGGACCACTTCTTTTGACTTTGTACCCTGCAATATAATGTATGAAACAATAAATGCCTGACATTTAAAAATTGATTTTCTGATTTTTAAATAAAAATGAAATTTCTTTGACTTTGCTTCCTTGATTCTTAGGAACATCTCACTTTTCATTATAAATGAGAAACATGCCATCTTTATATATTGGATGGAATCATATAGTTCTACTACACACACTTGTAAATAGTTACATGTCTTTTATCTTCCAGTCTTAGTATATTGAATTGTGAGGTACTGTAAAGTATTGGGGATATTAACCTGGTATCCTCTACTGTATTGGGACTACTAACCTGATGTCTGCTCAACAAATTCTGCAAAGACTATATACATTTCCACTGACTTTCAGTAATTTTAGACCAACCATATTAGCTATTAATCACATATACTTTCAAATAGTTGTTTAGCATCTTATTTTGCATAAGAATGGGAAGAGCAATCATACCCAGGTCTGAAAAACATTGCCTTGTCCCACCTTATCAGATCCTGTTTTAGAAAATTTTTATTAGAACTAACCTAGAAAATTGGCATTCTCTTGAGTTCAATTCTTTACTTATGGGTGCTTATGTTATGCAGAAAATGATTGTTATTTTTTTCTTTTGAGTTCAAATATAAGGCAATGAAAAAAATGACTGAATTCCTAGAAGAAAATCAGTATTAACCTCACACTGGTATGGCCATTAAAATAGTATTGTTTGTACTACATCATTGGGTTTTGTGATTTCTAGGAACAGGAAATCATTATGAGTCATAGACCAACTCCAATCAGGAGATTAGTCTTTTTCCTTGTTTGGTAATTGTGATTGCGTTGATATAGATGTGTTCTTGCATTAAGGAAGAATTTTTATGTCTTTAATGTACAGTCTCATGTCATCTGAAAATAATGAAATTTGACTTCTTCTTTCCTATTCATATCTCTTTCTTTCTATTACTTGCTTGCTCTCATATTGAACAGGAGTGGTTATAGTGGGCATCCTTGTCTTGTTTCAGATCTTAGAGGGAAATTTTTCAGGTTTTTTTCCCCATTTAGTATGATGTTGGCAGATTTGTCATAAATGGCTTCCATCAGATTGAAGTAAGGACCTCCTATACCTATTTTCTTTTTTTTTTTTTTTTTGATACCAGGGATCGAACTTGGGTCCTTGCACTTTTGAGGCAGGCTGCGGAACCACTGAGCTAAATCTCGGCCCTATACCTATTTTCTTAAGGAATTTTATCATGGAGAGATGTTGGATATTGTCAAGTTTTTTCTGCATCTATCAAGCTGATCATGTGATTTTGTCCTTGCTTCCCTTTACGTGATGTATCATGTTTACTGATTTGTGTACTTGAAACCATCGTTGCATCCCTGGAATGAAGCCTACTTGGTCATTATGTGTGATCTTTTTGATGATTTGCTGTATTCTATTTGCCAGTATCTTGTTGAGGAGTTTTGCGTTTCTGTTCACTGGCCACTAGTTCTTTTTTTTTTTTTTCAGTTCAAGAAATCAAACTCAGGACCTTGTGCTTACCAGGCAGGCGTGGCACCACTGAACTATATCCCTGGCCCAGTAGTTCTCTTTTTTGGTTGGATTCTTATTTGACATTTGAATCATCTTAATGCTACCTTCCAGGAATGAATTTAGGAGGACTCCTGCCCTTTCCATCTCATTAGAGTTTGAGGAGTATTGGTGTTAGATGTTTCCTTTTAGGGTTTGAAAAACTTGGGATTGGGGTTAGGACTAGGCATTGGTGGATGTTGCTGACAATCGTGGGTAGAGCACTGAATGTTCCACATACCAAACTCCCATTGTATATGAGAAACATGGGTGGGTTATTATTGTTATGAATGATATTGAAATTGTCTCTTTTGGGGAACTGTCTCTCTCCCAGTCACTTGGCACCTCCCTTGCATCCAGGGACAGGAGCCCTGCTGTCTGGCTATGATATTGTACTTTTATGACATTTTATTTATGATATTTAGAGTCCCCAGGTTGGAGTTGTCTAACTTTGCATCTCCCATTGGAGAGTCTAGCTTAAGTGTGGGTTTATTTAACAATGTGCATGTCTCTGAGAGTCTGTGTCTGAGGGCCCTCACTCAGCCTGCCCCCTTGCCAAGATGGCGTGGGTGTGGGTCTTGGGTGGAAGGCCCAGGCGTGGGCCAATCTCTGCTCATTGCCCTCCAAACTCTGGATTTCAGTCCAGCTGGGGTGTCCTGTTGTTGCTGTTGTGATAATTGTGTTTGGCACCCTTCCTTGTCATGGTGTCTTGCCACCAGCCAGTTCAGGGGACAGGAGTACTGGTTTGAGATCATGAAAATTTTCCCCATTCCATTTTCAGTTCTTTTGAGTCTTTGAGTTGGAGTTGGCTAACTTCGTTGTGCCCAGTGGCTTGATCCCTTTTATCTTTCATAAGAATCCACTCACTTAAACATTAATTGATTGCTGATATGCAGGTATTGTGGCTTCTATCTAGATGTCCCCCCGAACCCTCATGTATTCATAGCTGGGACATTGTGGAGGATCACGAGCATGTTACACTGGATGAGCCCACTAATTCTATCAGTGCAGTTCTGGGTGTGGCTGAATGGATTTACTGAATGGACAGAAGACCCACCCTGGGTGTGAGTGGCACCAACTGATAGGCTTGTAGCCTGACTGGAGTAAAAGGGAAAGGGCTGCTTGCTGCTTGCTGCTTGCTGCTTCCTGCCTGCCTTGCTGTGGACCGCCTCCTTTGCGGTGCTCCCTGCCATGCCGTCCTGCCTTAAACCAGCCGACTACAGCCTGAAACCTCTACAAACTGTGAGCCAAAATAAATCTTGCCTCCACTAATTTCTGGGTGTCAGTATTCTGTTCCCATAATAAGAAAGTAACTAAGACAGCAGGTTACTGAAGGGCAACTTTTTATTGATTTACTGTAATTTTGAGATCATAGGTTGCATATTGACTCTGACCATGTGCATACATTTTAAAGATAAAAGCTGTCAAACATCGATTCAAAATGTTGCTCAAAGAGCCTGGTATCACACCTTTTCCTTTCAGTCCACCTAGCTCATCTGCAGGTATTTAAAAGTCATGATCACTTTGATAAAGCAGAACTTAAAATCTGCTCTCCCAGCCGAAAGCGGTCTAGCAGCTCCCCACTCAGGTCTCCCCTTTTCCTGAAAACTACTGACCTCCACCTGGTGCTGATAAGGTAGACAGTCATCTTCCTGGAAATAAAGTTTTGTAACCACGAGGAACCACATGCTCTGTAAATAACTGTGTTCTGTAAACACAGGTTATGACACTATGTTCCCAAGATGATTCATAGGACACTGAATTCTTACAAGGCTAAACTACTAAACTGCCTGTCCTTGTCCAGTTCTGGTAAATTCGCTTACTGCATCAGCAGAAAGACCATCCCCCCTTCGACTAAATGTAGAAAAACTAGAACTTTTCTTTGTTCAGTTGCTCGGCCTTGGGACACTAGTCCCTTGAGCCTGTGTTCACCTTAATAAAACCTCATGATTCCCATCTATCTCTCTTGTCCCTTGGAATTCTGCACCATTGGGACAACAGATGGCAGGACTGTCCAATCTTTGCCCACTCTCAGCCCCTTCCCACAGTCTTGTCCCAGGGAATAAAACTGTTCCACTGCATACAAAACTACAAACTTTGTTATTTTAACCTTGAAATCTGCAGGCTAGTGTTTCAATGAAGTGTGCCATAGCCAAGGTAACCAAAGCTTTAATTTCCTACAATTTGTTACGGCCACACTTCTAAAAGGGTTCTATGAAATTTTATGTTAATCATATTTTCTGTGGCTATACGAGTTTTAAGATATTTTTGACAAGTAAAGATACATGACAAATATAGAATATATATCTCCAAACTCTGCATTGCAGTTGGTTCAAATGTCTCTCAATAGATCCTTTTACTTTAAGTTACACTCTTGCAATGAAATGAACAAATTTAAAAAACCAAAAAAGCAAAGTTATTTTCTAAATTATACCTTTCAGTCTATTTTGAAGGACGAGTATATATGTCTAGCACTTTGACTTTCTAAATTAATGAGACAAAGGAAAATTTAAAACTCTTTACAATCCATTAATATTCCCAAATAAAGCAGAGTATGTGACACTTTCAAGTGTTGAAAGAAGCTTAGATCTAGAACAACAAAACTTGCTTAGCAAGGGTTTTCTTTATACTTGGTACTTGCACAATGCATGATGGTTAATACCATTATAATTTTTTTCCTTTCCTTTGAAATGGCTTTTTATGTTGATCAATAAAGTATTTAAAGTCAGTTGCTAAGTGAGGCAATAGTAAAAGCACTGGGAGCCACTCTTTTGCAAGTGATTACATTAACAGTTTTTACACCTTTTTAACAGGTCCAAAAAGTAATTTTTGAGATTTAATTAATCTTCCTGTCTGATTTTATGGATGTAGATTCTACCAGTACTTCATTCATTTCCGTGTGAATGAAATCTACTTGGAATGAATATTGTTGCGAATGAGCTCTGTCATTGGCCAAAGTTCTCCTGGCTCCAGCAGAGCTGTGAGTCCCAGTGGTGGGCCTGAAGTCAGTACATTCTCTGGTCTCATTACTCATCGAGGGCACCGCCAATTCAGTCCAACAAACACCTAATGCAAACCTGTTATGTGTGAAGAGCTGCACCTGGCTGGAAACAGTCTTGTCATCAGGACCAGCAACATTACTGGTGAAGACCAGTGCAAAGGAAGTGGGGTCCCCTGTTCAGGGTTATTAAGAATCTCAACATGGCAACAGCAGAACATTAACTCAAGCACGAGGGCGTTCAATGCTGGGTGTCATGGAACTGCACAGTCTGTGGGCCCTTGAAATATCACGCCAATGTTCAGGACACTGCAGTCTTGTTGGGTCTCACTGAGATGCTCAGTCAGGGCCAAGCAGGTGCTGCTCACAGTCTTGATAGCAGCAGTGGTGTCCCCAGGCCGATCAGACCCCCTGTGGGCACACGCGCAGTCACTACCACCTGCACAAAGGGGCAGAGAGGTCATCATTAGCATCTACTTGCAGATGAGATGAGCAAGCACTGCAGCCATGTGGTGCCAGCTTTGCTTGGTGGAGTGTGATCGAGAACTCGCTCTGTGACGTGGCACCATGCTAGGCCCATCACTCGTTGTCTAGTTGCCACAAGACACATGAACTAGGAGCACAGGGAGGCAGTGAGGTGTGAAATCCCCTGGCCTGAACACATAGTGAAGTCACTGGGTTTGGATGTGAGGCAACATGGCCTCCAGCGCCTGACGTCTGAGGCTAACCCTTCCAAAGACCGGTGAGCCAGAAAGTCTGAAGGCCATCCGAGGTCCAGGGTTCTTTCGGACGATCTCCCTCGTTTTGAAAATGGTGGGCAATAAAGTGGGAGTGAGCTGGGGGGGCGGCCTCGTGCTCTGGAAATCTGTGTGCGCTCACCAAAGTATTCGTCCAAACTCATTCTCTGGACCTTCTCCGAGAGCACCGTGGCACCAGCAGCCCTCCAGTTTCCTACTTAGGGTATTTCCAAACACCGCCATGGTTAGAGCATGTTCTGATTCTCTACACCTCTTCTACCACTGCCCAGTGTTAGAGGCTTTCAAACAAATACAAGACTTCACGTTTTCTAAGTTGGCATTTTTCTTTAACCCATTCTCCCTGAAGATGCCCAAGAACGGAAGAAACAAATGCCATTTGCCCAGTTACTCTTCTCTTTATGCACAACAATGGGCTACCTTGTCCTTGAATGCACAATATATTAATCTCAATGTATCTGTCTATCATCTAACTATATCTAAGTATTAATCTATCTATCTATCTGTCTGTCTGTCTCTCTGTCTGTCTGTCTTTCTCCCTGCCTGTCTGTCTATACATACCTGTCTCCCACATATCTTAACTATTCACAGAAATGATCATTTTCAGGTTACATTCAGAACATTTTAAATGTACAATGCTCTAAAATCCAGGCCATTTCTGTATCATGCAAATGTGAAAGTCCTAAAAACTCCTCCTGGCTTTAAAATAGAAAAAGTTCCCCTTCTAGGTTTTTAATTCATAAAACAGCACAGCGGAATACTTTCCCTGTGTTTCCATGACGAAGAAAGGTCCCCCCTAGGGCTGCAGATTCAGGCTGGAAGTCCAGTCCCACATATTTAATGGGCTGTTTCTAACAGAATTGCACGTGGAATCTTCTCCTTGAGATTACTGCTCTTATGAAATGGAAAGTAGCAATGAAACTAAATTTTTACCTCCTTACCATGAGAATCCATGGGGACTTGAAAGAGCTTTACTTTTTTTTTTATTACACTATACTTGCAAATAAGGTTGAGATACCAGGCAGTGAATCTGACTGACCCAAATCCAAAGCACTTAGAGGAGTCAACTTTTCATTGCAACTAAGTATAAAAACAGTATAGAAAGTATATTGTAGAGAGAAGGCGAGCCATTCCCAGCACCCGGTAGGAGGCACCCCTGCCGCCATTCCATGCTCCTAGGGCAGAGAAGGTGAGCCGCGTGCATGCCAGAAGCACACCCCATCCCTGTGGAAATGAGAAGACACATAAACAAGCCTCAAAAACAGACTTCTAGATCACCTACAGCAACCCCAAAGGAAAACGAGATGGAACAGTCTGATACTCAAACACCTGGACTCCCTGAACTGGCAACAAAAGAGGATCTGG
>NW_004625212.1:0-12990 GCF_000247695.1 Heterocephalus glaber
CTCTCTCTCTCTCTCTCTCTCTCTCTCTCTCTCTCTCTCTCTCTCTCTCTCTCCCCCTGCCAGAGAGAGGGAACAGCCAAACCACAATTTGTCATTGGTCAGGGTTTAAATGGAAAGCATATGGAGTCATTGAATATCTGGATATAATCTAAGTGGGAAGAAAATTAATCAAAGCTGAACCTTTATTCTAAAAACTGCTAAATGTAACCCAATCATTATATACTGTTTTTTTATCTTTCATTTTAGGTATTTTTCTTTAAAGTTACACTGTATTGAGTATATACAAACACACAGATGAGAGATGATAAATTCCTAGGTAATTGAACTTTGAGATAAAAGTGTGGAAAATATTTAAAGATTATAGGTGTATATTAAACATACAAAGGATGCATGGATGGTTGTGGGAGGGTGGACAGGTGGAAGGAAGGAAGGATATATAGATATGGTTGGATGGACAGATGAGTGGATGTATAAATGGATGGATACATGGGTGGGTAGATGGATGGAAGAGTAGATAGATGGGCAGATGAATAGAGATTGGCAAAGGCAGATTTTAAAACACTGTTTATATTTGAGATACAGTAGATCATTTGGACTTTGTTCCAGAAGGATATTATTCTTATTAGAACTTAATGTGTTGTAAAATGTCTGCAAAGTAAATCCCTGCTTTTCTTCTCTTGTTTAATAAAAGAAATATTCAGAGAAAGGATTGTGTTTTCTATTCATGAAGCTTGAGGAGGTGGGAAAGAGCTAGGTTGGGTGATCAGGAGAACTATCTGTATATTTGTTAGTTGTCTTTCAAATTTCACATAAAAAGATTTAATTCCTAAATGAAGAAGAGACACCTTTTCAGGATGAAAGAGGCTCATCTGGACCACGCTCTGCCCTTCCGAGAGGCCCCAATTCAGATGAGGACATGAGAAGGCTGTGTCAGAACAGCCTCACTCGGGAGCCAAGCTGTCCACAGCTGACAATCCAAAAGCAAGTACATTCAATGATCTCATCCAATTAATGCCAGCAGCAAATAATCCTACCATGAAATTCTTCAAGGAAAATTTTTAAATATGAAAATAAGGTTAGAGTAATAAGGTAATCTCCACAAAGACTTTCTTGGGAGGCCAGAACACCTTCACATTTTATACAAAATCCTCAGCTTGCCAAAGACTTGAAGGAGCCATCAAGGCCTGTGAGCCAAACCAGCACTCTACAGGTCAGCAGAACTGATGTGAAGCTCTTTCCCTCCTTGAGCTGCGACCTTTCTCCCTGGGCCTTCTTGCCCCTCTGGCTTCCCCTCTGGAAGCCAGCAAACTTCTTCAGCCATCTTTCCCATCCTCGGGCTGCTGTTGAGCCTGGGATCTGCAGCCCAGCCAACTTTGCAGAAAACCACAGTTTAGATGGAAAATCACTTTTGGTTTCTGGCTCCTCAGCAGTACTGCACATCTAATTAGCTCAACAATTGGTCCCTGTGATAAAATCAGCTAATTTTATGTTCAAATGGCTGCTCTGTGGTAAGCAATCCTGTCACTCTCAACTTCACATATAAAGAAGTTGCTGAAGAAGCTGGTTCCTAAGGGTCACTGGGGGCAAACTAGTGAAGACTTATCAAGTTAGTAACCTAAGTCAATGTTATAGTTAGCACACAGGGTCCTGCCAGGCTCGGATAAGATGAAGCCCAGAACATAGTGACAGGACCAGAAATGCCAACCTTTACGGGGAAAACAAGAAATATAAATGAATAGAATGAGTCATCTGCAGACTTTCCCTGCTCTTAGAAATAAATCTAACGTTTTTCACAAGATTACAAAGTTCTAGACCCTAACCTGCTAATGTGACTACCAAGACTAAATGCCTCTGTTGTTTCAGGAACTTGTTCAAGATGACCTTAGATATAAGATGCAGGAAAGCCAGTTTGGGGGGTCACCTGCTCAGCTGTCTGCTCCCCTTCAGTCATGGCGAAGGTGGTGGCTGAGAGCCCAGAATCTCCCCTATGTGGGTTCCATTAGAAACCACATGACTTCGTCAGGTGAATATAAAAAATAAAATTGATTCCCTTATGATGTAATGGCTAATTATATCATTATCACAAGCAAATTATTGATTTCTTCACCCCTCTTTGGTATATATTTTTTCAATTATATCAATGCAATGAACAATTAGAAATTCATATGAGTTTTAAAGTGAGAAACAGGATCTCAGAAATACCTGTGTGCATATAATTTTATATAGATACAGAGATATACACAGCTATATCTGAGCATATCTATTATATCTATGTATGTAGATGAAGACACGTGAAGATTTACGAGTGACTTTATTTAGAGAACTGTTTCAGGCAGTAATTAGCATTTAGTAAACAGCTGCTCTTTTGCTATCTATTATTATTGCTGCTGTTACTGCGTAGTGACATAGGAACGGTCCGTCATGGCCTTCTATGAACTGGACAGAGAAAACCCTCTATGGGATGACCCCACGAGTGCAGCAGGATGCCCTGCAAAGAGTGGCCTTCCTCCTTTGCTCCAACAAGAACCCCAGAGAGCCACTCAGTCCTGGAGTCAGCCTTGAGCCCTTGCACACAGCAGGCTTCCATGGCTGGGGCTGGGTGTGGGTGTGGAGAAGGACCCTTGATACAGATGCCATCAGATGCCAGGTGGTGCCTGGTTCTCTGAGGTCTCTCATTGGTTTTGTGCAGCTGCATGCACCACCAGTGCTCATCCCATACCCAGGGCACATGTCTGCTGTCTTGACGCAGCCAGCAGTGCAGAGTATGCTATGCCCTGGTCAATGGCGTCCACCAGAAATATGCTTCCTTTCCTTCCCTGGAAGGGGTGACGATTTCACAGGTGCAGACCACCTGTTAGGACAGAAGAGGCCAATGTGTACTAGGCCTCCCTTCTTTCCTCGTCCACTCCCTGTCCCTTGCTCCAGCTCCTTGGTACCACACACCCCAGGTGGTTCTCACACATAAGCTGCTGACTTGGGCTTAGTCTTCCTTGAGTCTCAGGCTAAGACAAAAATCACAGTGGTCACCCAGGTACCAATGCGTATTAGCCCTACTGCCTACTCAGTGAGACATGTGGAAAGAGGAAAATGACCTTCTTCTCCAGAAAGGAAAGAGTGCAGATCTTGGCACAGCAGCTCTGCAGGGCATGAAAACCTGTGTTCCCCACAGTCCTGTGCTCTGGCAAGAAGCAAGCCATGGCAAGGGTGGGAGGCCGGCAATCCTGCATCTTCCAACTGGGGAGCCAGACTGATGCGGTCTTGCCCTTCACGGTGCACACGTGTGCACACCTGCATGCACACACTCGGCCCCTTCTGGGCCTGTGCTGTCCAATACCCTAGCCACCAGCCACCTGTGGCCATTTAAATATACGCGTTAATTAAAATAGTCTTATCAGCTCCTTAGTTGCACTCATCACATTTCAGCTGCTCCATAGTCCCATGTGACTAAAGGCTACTCCGCCAGACAGCATGGAAAAGACAACGGGCGTCATGGCAGAAGGTGGACTGGCACTGGAAGCACTGGTTGAGAGTAAAGACTTTGGGTGTTTAGCTAATTAGAACAGAAACACGGGACTTGCGACTTACCTCTCAGTGGTATCTAGGGCCACTTTTATTTATGTGATAGAATAAAAGATACGTAACAATGTGTGTTCTCTGAGTTGGTGACAAAGTAATTCTTCGTGGTTATATGAGGAGCAATGTAAGTCTGGGTACTGGAAGCAAAGGAGTCCTCAGTCCTTATTTTTCGAAACTAGATGCTAATTTTAAAGCCAAGCCAAATGTCTGTCCTCCGTGTGCTAACATGTAGAACATCCAAAAACCATTCATTCAGAACTGTCTAGAATATAAGACTAACATTTCCAAAATGCACAAAATAGTGGAGAAATGAATAAAACAATTAATTGTTTAATGCCTAAATTTTATTTCGGATGGACATCAGTTACCTAAAATCAACATAGTTTCAACTCAAAGCTAAGAGGGTAGAAACTGGAAAATAAACATAAGTCTCTCACCATCACATGAAAGTTAAAATTTTGATTGTGAACACTAAAATATCATCTCATTTTGAGATATTCTGAAGGTCAGCTAATATCCATCTAGAGTCTCTTGATATCACTGCTAGCACCCTACAAGGGCTAGGAATCATTAAATTAGGCAATGTATTTATAATAGCATGACTCATCTCACTTTTGGCATTAATTACAAGCACTGCCTTTATAATTAAATATATTAGGATTAAACCAACTAGACCTATTTTTGAAGCTTCTGCTTGGGGTTGGTTGGTTCTCCACAATGCCTGGTAGAGCATTCCCTCCCATTTCTCAACTGTCTATGGTGCTCAGGTCCTAAGCTCTCTTTTCTCAACCCTTTTTTTTTACTCCATTTAGTTTATTGGCCCATTTTAGGTATAACATACAGTTACCTTCATCATTGGGATCTTGTACCTTTACATAGTGTATCTTGGTTCTTATTTTTTTCCCCTTTCCCCTGCCCTCCCTTCACCCTCTCCACCCTTCCCTATTTACAAAGACTTTGTTTCCATGTTTTTCCTTTCCTCATATTTTTTCTTTTCCCTTCTTTCCTTTCCCCTTCCCCTCCCACTTCCCCTATTCCTTTAAACATTTTTTTTCTCAACTCTTATCGGCTTCTCTAAGTGGTCTTATCAGCAAATAGGTCTTCATTTAGTAAACATATGTCGACAGCTCCCAATAACAATAAGGGCTCCCATTTATTTAGCACTTACTATGTACTAAGCCCCACATCTCACAAGCATTAACCCAGTTAACACAACAACTCTCAAGGAACAAACAACCCATGCTTCCTCCCAACAACCACGTGGATGCCCTTACCGTGGGTGCCTCACTCTACATTTTCAAAATTGAATTTACCTTCCCCACAAATCTGCCTCTGCATCCCCATGCTTTTGTTCAGAAAATCACTGGCCAGAAACCTGCAAGTAACTGTGGACCCTTCTCTCTCACTGACCTTCAACTTCCAGTTAAGTTCCAAGTTCTCTTAAGTCTACTTCCTAACTTCCCTTCATTCCATCCCTACTTCCACCATCCTAGACAGTGCTCTCAGGATTTCTACTCTGGAGTCCTGCAGAGCTGCCCACCTCATCTCCCTCTGTCTAGTCCTATTTCTCTTTACTTCCACTTATTCTACATAGTTATTCTCCTGTGTTTGAGGATCTGAAAGTTGAGATAAGAACAAGGTAGGGGCTGGGGATTTAGCTCAGTGGTTTAGCCACCTGCTGTGCAAGCACAAGGACCTGAGTTCGATCACCGGTACCAAAAAAAAAAAAAAAAGAACAAGGTCTCCTTCGGCCTCATAGGTTTGCCTGAGTTAAATAAAATATATGATGGTTTTTTAAGTGTCAAGCACATGCTAATAAACCACACAAGTGACATGAATTGATACAGTTCAACAGGAGGAGCTGACATGCATGACCAACACCACATATGTCTGGGAAAGCCCACTCTTATCAGAAAATCATAATGAAAAGCAATACGAGAAAACACTATTTGTAGGTAAAAGTTGTTTGGAATAAAAACATAAATATACTCCCAAACTGAGCAGTTTAAAATAACATGCATTTATTATTTCACAGTTTCTGTGGCATGGTTCCCTAGTACCTCTGGCTCAAGGACTGTGGCCTCATCTGAAGGTGGGATGAGGGATGAGGGGTTCCCTGCTTGCTCAGGTGGTTCTCAGCAGGCCTTAGTTCCCTGCCATGTGACCCCTACATAGAGCTACCTCACAACATGGTGGCTAGCTACCCAGGGTAAGTGATCCCAGAGAGAGAGAGAGAGAGAGAGAGAGAGAGAGAGAGAGAGATCCCAAGATGCAAACCACAGTCTTAATAACCTGACCTCAGAAGTGACAGCCCATCACTTCTGTCACTAAATCCAGCCCACACTCCAGCAGAGGGGACTAAACACTGGAATCGGTTCTCTGGGCTGACTATGGTTACCAGCCAGGGAGAGATCACAGCTGTAGAGTGGCCACATGCCCACCCCACCTCAGCGTGCCCCTCAGCCCAGTCTGCTTGTAAAAGTCAAGCTGACCGTGAGTCCCGCGCCTGCTACCTGCTCACCAGTAGATACACTCTGTCCCCATTTACCTAGTTCTAAAACGGATCAGCAGTAGAGTGACTACTGGCTATACTGCGAAATGTGAATCCACATCAGACAAGATGAGCATAACTAAAATTTAAGCTTTATCGTTAAGCTCTAAAATGTAAAGCAATTAAAGTTATTTTTAAAAGAACTAAATGTCTATTGGAGGAAGTTTTTAAAATATTACATAAGTTAATAGTAAAATAATTATTTTATGATGTAAAGTACATATTTCTGGGAGGTATTTTTATTATACTTCAGTTTACTGTTGTTACTGGCAAATGAGCATCATGAGTTGAATTGTGTCTCCCAAGAAAAGATATGTTGGGGTCCTAACCTCTCACAATATGACCTTGTTCTCAGGCAGGGTCTGTAGGGAGGTAATCAAGTTAGATGAGGTCATTAGGATTAGTCCGAATCCAATAGGACCATAGTCCCTTAAAAGCAGAAAATTTGGATACAGATACAGACACACCTAAAATGTGACTATCCTTGGGAGAAGGCGGCCATCTACAAGCCAGGGACTGAGGCCTGGGGCAGAGCCTTCCTTGCAGCCCACAACTCCCTTTCCACAACTGTGAGATAATACATGTCTGATGGCTAAACAAGGCAAGATTCAGACAGAGAGAGAGAGGACGGAGAGAGAGAGGGAGAGGGAGAGAGCAGAAACTCTACTTCAACCAGCACAAATTCATCCGGATGAGTTGATTTAAAAAGAAATACACAAGGCCCACTCCAGAAGTCGCATTGTGTCCATTTCTTGCACACAATGGCTTCAGTCCAAGAGACTGGCACAGATGTTAGGAAATGTGCAGTGGAACACAGTTCCGGGTGGGAGAAGCAAACCCCTCCAATGTGGGGACTGGCCTCTGTCCTCACAGCCCGGCTGCACAGGGCGGGTGCCCTACCTTCTGGTAGTCCTCCTTGGACTGCAGGGCTGCCTGCATCTGTGCAGTGCACGTCGGGTAGATGGCTGAGCGGTACTGGGTGCCGTGGTCGTTGCCCTGGCGCATGCCTGTGGTGGAGAAGGGAAGGCATCAGGAGGTGAGTGAGCAGCCACTGAGGTTGTCAATACTCTTTCACATGGCTTCATGAGTGATGTCTTCTTATGGGCTTGCTTTCATTTTATCTCTACTTTCTAAAAATGAGCATGAAATGTGATCAGTTTTGATTTGTCTGTTTTAGTTATAACAAATATCTTGAACTTCAGTAAATTGATCATAGGTCTTCACTCATACTGGATGCTCCATGACTAAAAAATTTTATATGCAAATATTTAAATAATAACCTATCCCTTCATGACCTATAAAGTACTACAATGCACATTATTTCCTTGGATCCTAACGAGATACTCTGTGTGGAAGGAATTATGGTCCCTCACTTGGCAGGTAAGGAAATGGGATAATGTCGGTGTAGGTACCTGGTTGTACACCTGTGACAAAGGTCATACACCTGCTCAAGGAAACTGGGACTTAATGTGAGCAAGCACAATTTCCAGCCTGTCACAGCAGCCTAAGGGGGGTGGTGGTCTGTTTCTGACTGATTTGTCCCCCAAGGGAAGTAGCCACAGGCTCACACTCAAGGTGTTCCCAGGACACTCTGGATACTTTCAAGAGAAGTGACATCATGGACACTGTCCACACCTCTGTCTTCCTGCACCTTTTCGTTCTTTTCTTTTTCAGCACTAAGGAAGTGACTGAAACCAGGCCCTTCACACTGAACTACATTCCCAGCCCTGGCAATATTTTTCATTTTGAGACAACATCGTGGTAAGTTACCAAGTTGCCCAGGCTAGGCTCCAAATTTTGATCCTCCTGCCTCACTCACCCTGCCAGAATGCTGAGATTACAGGCTTGCAGCACCATGCCTGGCTACATCATTCCTTCCCCATGAACCAAAACCGACAAAGTCCTCCTTTGGAAATATGGGAATTAGTCACATAGTTACAACGCCACCTGGAAACGACAGTCTCACAAACTGGAACCCTTGACCTTCTCCTCTCAATTCCACTTAGATTTTCTAATGAAACAGAAACCTTCCCACATTTAATATAATGTCTACTTTCTTCCTAGCCACTCTGGTCAAACACCTGTCCAGTTAGAAAGGAGGGCAAGAACATGCTAAAGAGAGACGCAAATAGGAAACAGAAAGAAAACATCAAAGCCTTTGAGTACATCCCCTTGGCTCTTGGGTGACTGGAGAATACTCTCAAGAATACTCAAGAATAACAGTGTGAATCTGATTGGGTTTTTCCACTGAAATTCATCTTGAGGAGATGGTATAGTATCTTAAACAATGAAACCATATGCCTATATCCGCACACATGTGTATTGAATATTCCATTGGATGGATTTTGAAATTCAGAAGTATTTCACTAGGCAAAAAATGATTTGATATTCAACAGATTGAAAATTTTACAGGACCACAGATTTTTCTCTTCTCATTAATTTTTTTTTTCTGGTACCAAGGATCTAACTCAGGTCCTTGCGCTTGTGAGGCAGGTGCTGTAACCAGTAAGCTAAATCCCCGCCCCTACTCATTAATGTTAATACACTGCATTTACAGACATTTAGCATCACTGGACTGTTGCTTATCCTATCATAACCCCAAACCTAGTAAACATGCAAGATGCCTAGGACTTAGACCTACTACACCTTGTTTCATGTATGAGTCTCCTACCCACTGGCTTTATGCAAACTACTGAGTCTTTCTGAGCCTCAAGCCTCGTTTGTAAATCAGGGATAACAAGGGCCTCACCTATAGATTTGCTGTGAGGAATAAATGAGATAGGTCCTGGAAAATACTTTGTCGACTGTAAACTATTACATGTCAAAAACTTTTATTTTTACAACTTTTACTGATCTTAGGACATTTCAGAACAACTGGTTTGAAATAAAAATAACAAAAACCATCATACAAGATACTCTGGGAATGGTCCCCTTTTCCCTTGAGAAGCATGATTTACATCCACCTCTCAGACTCACAGCAGATATCACACAGATAAATCCAAAGAGGGGGCCAATATTTGTTTTATGTGGATAGAGATGTCCCATTGAACTGTTGAATTTTTAACTAGTTATTACATTGCTTAGCAGAATTACCTTCCCAGTTAAATTTTAACACTGTTAATTTCTACCCTTGATCTGCATTCCAAGGAAGGGAAAGAACTCTGATACATTCATTCTGTCACCCTGCTTCACCCCACCTGCAGGGTTCCCACACATCCTCCCCCCTAAGTCCCTGAAGTTTAGGAAATTAGGCCTTTTTGCATTATCTTGTACCTCCTAAACACAGGCCCACTGGGGTACCACAAAGGGGGAAAGATCTGTAGTGTATTAGAAACAATCTTACTTAGTGTTTTATCTCCCTTCTTTCCCCAGTCCACCCATTTCAGGGAATGTACTATATATTGGCACTCAGAAATAAAATCACAGAAGTACTCTCAACTCGTCATGCCCCTAAGATCAGTATGGGGAAGAGGAGGCCAATAAGCATAATCAGGTGTTACAGTGTGATGGGAAATCTGTGCAAGGGTTTCGGAAAGGGCAGTGGGTGAGCTGACATGGGCTATGGGGAAGGGGCCTCAGCCTGCGGAGCTGCAGAGAGGGAGCGAGTCTTGTCTTGAAGGAGCAGTAGGTGGAACGGGGTGAAAGATCCTTCAGGAGAGAGCGAACAAGCTAATGATTAATAGTGGAACAGCGTGGTGCCTGGGAGACTTGGGAAAGCAGCACAAGCTTGCAAAAGCAAGCACCATGGTCAGCATCTTTATCAAACCCCAAGGTGCTGCTGCTCAAGAAGGATGAGCCCTTCACCACCAGGCTCAGAGCACGGACGAGAAAGCTGGCTCTCTAGGAAATGTGATTTGATGCTCAATGGATTGAAAAGCCAAGGAGAAAACCAATATCTAGGAGCTGCTGGAAATACAAGAAGCAGCCCTACCTGGCTTCCCCTGAAATCGCAAAACAAATGAAACAGTGGACTGTCGTCAATGGATCTAAGCAGACTTTAGGAGGCTGACCTCCAGAGGGTAAAATTAACCAAAGTTTCCCTTGAGAAAGAACAGAAAAATGTTGTGGAAAGATGGAATAACTCCTATGTCTTTCCTTCCTCTGGAAACAGCCATATTCTCCCCGGCAAAAGTATTCATATCATGAAAGCTGTGTGCTCAACATTATGGAGGCTCCAGAAGAATTCGGTTATAATCCTTGATCTCAGGAAATCACCTGGAGCACAGAAAGGGAAAGGAACAGCTATGAGCTTGCACTAGGCCTTTGCCAATGCCGTACTTCACTCTTTAGAATTGTTAAACCCTCTGTGACAAAAAGGAAATTATGGATCAGAGACATGAAGTGACCTGCATGAGGTCACTCAGCAGGTAATTGGCTGTCCTGTGATTTAAATTTTGATCTGTCTGACACCAAAGCCCTTTCTCCTTTCAAAACTGTTCATAAGATGTTCTATCAAAACAATCAAAGACAGGGGAACAAAGTGCTCCTCTGCATGTACATCAGGCTGGGAAGGGAACATCACAGCCTCAGGCCAGAAATATGAGCAGGCTTGGAATATTCTGAGGACCATACAGAGACAGGCCTGGGTCCTGACCAGGGGCCTGGTAGGAAAGGAAGCTGGTCAGGTGAGGCCACATAAGTGTCTCTTTGGTTTCCGAGGAGCCAGAACCCTGGGTGTATGTGATCATTTATGATCCCCAGTTCTCTTTCACACAGACTTAACAAGCATTGCAAAGTTCACTGTGCCCTCCACTTGGCTTTGGGAAAACAAAGCAAATAAATTATGTGTGCTATGTGGCTGTCTGCATGCTGCAGGAGAGCAGCAATGGGCTGGCTGCGGATGGCGAAGAGAGAGCAGCAGACTCAGAAACAATACCTGTGCTTACCATTTTTCCACAGAGCTTGGAGCTGATTAATGAGGACCAGGCTTTGGGGCACTCTTGGCAAGAAGTGACCTCTTGTTGTCTACTGTTTGAGATTTCTCCATCAGCTTTTCCAAAGAAGACTTTAAAGGGAAAAACTATCCTGGACTGTGCTAAGTCTTCTGCCTTCTTGGGGAGCCAGAGAAAGCACTGGAGACTAGAGAGATGCCTAATCTATAATGAGGCAGAAAGGTGGATGAGATCCCATCTGCTCAAAAGACCTCCTAACCGTAGCTCATCCTTGGGTACCAGACTTCTTCTATAGAATCTGGAGAGGTGAAAAATATGTTTGAACCAGGAACTGTTAAAGGGAAGTTCATGCTATGAGTTGTGGTTGTCCTAGGAGTTACCACCTGATGGTGAACTGAACATCAAGGTAAGCAAGGCCAAGACCCTATGGGTCTGAAATCACCACTGCATCTTAGGGAATTTAGAGGAACAATCTCATTAGCAGGACTCTCCTGCTAGTTGCTAATGTACAGCAACTCCTTCCAGTGTGAACTCCACCTTCTTTTCTTCTATGGACTCTTGCTAAGAAGAATGATGCTGGCCACAGGCAACTGAGTGAAGCCCAGGTACAGACATGAGTTTTGTCATGAGAAATGTCTGGATTCTAGTTCCAGCCCTGCCATTTACCAGGTGAGGGATCTCAGCTGAGGTTCTTACCCCATCTGACCTTCAGTTTCCACCTTTGGGAAACAGAGGAGAATAATGTATACCTCACAGAGCCACCAGGCATCTCTCGTGGGAGCCCAGTATACATATCTCCCTTAGCCCCCATAGCTTCTCATGCAGAAATTCAAGGAAGGGAACTTTCCAACATACTACTTAAGGATGACAAGATTTCTCAGCCAGCAGGACTCAGAAACCTACTTCAGGCTGTGAAATTTGATAGGGGTTTATTAAATATAGACCAATAAGCCTGATCTCAATCTCAAAAAATATCTCGAATTTACCAAATAGATAAGAATGCAGAGAAGTAACATGTGATCACTGAGGAAAAGCACAGATCTGTCTGTGACCCATGCCTCTCAGCCTCGATGATCTCTATTTATGAAGGGTTTGGTTAAATTCTTTTTTTTAAAATTCTTTTATTGGTATATTTTAGGTATACAATACGTTTACATTTATCATTGGGTGCTTGTACCTATACCTGATGATTCTTGATTCTTATTTTTTTACCTGTGCACCCTTCACCCCTCCACCCTTCCCTATTTACATAGATTTCGTTTCCATTTTTTTTCTTTTCTCATAATTTTTCCTTTCCTTTGTTTCCTTTCCCCTTCCCCTCCCACCACCTCTACACATTTTCCTATTTCAAATTATCAATTATTCATTTTAATCCTTATTTACACTTTCAGTTTCTCACACTAGAAAAACTATTTGGTATTTACACATGTGTGTCCTATTTATTTCACTTGAGTATGGCCTCAATATGCATCCATTTAGCTATAAATGTCTCTAGTTTCTCATTCTTTATGGCTGAGAAGTACTTCATTTTATATGAAAAAAGAAAACCCACATCTTCTTTATCCAGTTTCGAGTTGATGGGGACTTGGGCTGTTTCCAAACTTTAGCTATTACAAACTGTGCCGCAATAAACATGGGTGTGCATATATCGCTGTGGTATGATTCTTTTAATTATTTTGGGAAGATACCCAGCAGGGGAATAGCTGGGTCAAATGGGACATCTACTCCTAGTTCTTTGAGGTATCTCCATACCGATTTCCACAGTGGTTGCACCAGTCTGCACTCCCACCAACAAGGAAAAAGGGTTCCTGTCTCCCCACAACCCCACCAGCACTTGTTCTTGGTTGATTTCATGATAGCAGCCATTCTTTCTGGGGTGAGGTGAAATCTCAGTGTTGTTTTCATCTGCATCTCTCGAATGACCAGTGATGTTGAACATTTTTTCATATATTTATTTGCTGCTTTTATTTC
>NW_004625216.1:0-12869 GCF_000247695.1 Heterocephalus glaber
TGTGTGTGTGTGTGTGTGTGTGTGTGTGTTTATGCTGGTTAATCGAACCCAGGGATTCACACATGCTGGGCAAGTATTCTGCCACAGAGCCTTGCCCCAGACCTTTCCATTTTAATAATATTATTCTCCCGAGGAAGTAAAATCACTATTAGAGGAACATGTGGCTTGTCCCCAAGCTGACTACCTCACTTAGTCTCATACATAACTAAAGACATTGAGACAACGAAGGGTCTAGGTTTCCTTCTATCCCACATGGAGCCATGAACAGAGGATTTGAGTGATGTCATCAGTGTAGTGTCTGATACAAATGGAAGAGAATAGATAGCCTGTTAGTGTTCGAGGCATTGTTATTTCATTCATAAAATCAATTGGAAGTTGTCTATCTCTTCTTAAACGTTGCCTTGCTACAATAGCAAGGCAGTTTCTAGGAAGTTGGCCCAGAGAAGTTGGTTGATAAAAATAAAATGCATTACATATTGCTTTCTAATAACTATATGATATAATGGAAATAAAATATTCTCTTGATATTGGACACAAAATTATGAAACATTTATGAATGTGATTTTGAAATATGTGCTCTGAAATAGAAGGGAAGTATGCAGGAGACATTCTATCAGGTTTCTGCTGAATGCTAAAATACTGTTTCAAACTACCATTCTTTTTTGGAAAGAGAGAGTAATTTTGAGGTGCTGGGAAGCCTTTTCTCAAGCAGTCTGTGAACTCCGTGCAGCCCCAGTCATGCATCAGAAAAGGATTTTGGTGGTATACGACCAAGATGAGCACCTCATAAAATTGTCTTGAAGAGGAAATAGGGAGATATCAAACAGGGGCTCTGATCATTCTGCATATCAAGACTCACTCTATAGGATTAGCAGTGCAAACAGGAATTGATTAACATTTCACTGAAGCAGAAGTAGACATCTTAAAAGTATATTCATGTGTATTTGGAGATCAAGTAGCTTGCATTTTGATGGTCATCCTGCCTCAAAGTAGACTCTTAGGGCCGTGTGTGTGTGTGTGTGTGTGTGTGTGTGTGTGTGTGTTCAGATGCAAGTGCAGAAGGACTTCTGCGGTCACTTGGAATCCCTGTTTAATAACTGAATAATCATGGAAGGTTTGGTACATGTCTATAAGATATCTTGATCATTGTGATTGCTTTATCAGCCCTACCTTCATGTGACTCTGATTCCTTTCCTCATCGCTAACATGTCTTCCCTTTTGTTTCCCTCCGTGTTTCCTTCATTTTCATATTTTACGAATTTATTTTTATTTTAGGTTTCTGATGCAAGATAAATCATGTCATAGTTAACTTTCTGTTTGCCTTGCTTCTCTCAACATTATTGTCTCAGGTTCCTTTCGTTTTCTTGCAAATGACACGCTTTCATTCTTTAAGGCAGAATAATATTCCACCGTGTGTATATACAGCATTGCATTTATACAGTCACGTGTTTTTCTTCGTAAAGAGAAAAGGTTTTACTGGAACATTGGCGGGAAGATAGAAAAGGAAGCCAGCTTAGGTTGTTGGAGCCAAGTCATCTGTCGGTGAGTACCTGGGCCATTTGGCGAGTTACAGGTAACCCTGGATCCCAGTGAGTGTGACAGGTGTTCTCTGCTGTTTCCTCCTGCAGCCCTCCGTGGAGCTGAGGAAACATGGATAAAGGCCACTCTGAGGTCAGTCCCTGCACACAGCAGCCGAGGATCAGGAGGAAGGCAGATCAATACTTGAGAGCAAGCCTGGCCTCCCAATCCGTGCTGAGTGTTTTCCTTGGTAGACAAATAGGAAGGCACAGCAGCGATGTGCACCTGGCCGAGTGGTTGTGGATGGTGACCCCATCAACAGCCCCAGAGTGGAGATGGCCTTGGCCAAGACACCAAGGAAGGCACGCCCCTGCGTGCCCTGAGGGTGAAGAGCAATCCCAGAAAACAGGTTAAATCAACAAAACCTGCCCCTGTGAGAGTATTAAAGTGGAAGCGTGCTTTCCTTCCTTTGGTTGGAGGTGGCTCTTTCTTCACGCGGCCTCTGTGCTCCCGTCCCACCTGGGTGCCACACCGTGTTCACGCAGTGAACACTGGTGCTTGCACCCTGGTCACTTACCCTTTCCTACTGCTGCAGACGGTGGGTGATTCAGAGGGACCATATTCAGAGTAGCTCAAGGTCAGCTGAGGGCACTGGTGCTCATACCCTCCTCATCCACATTTCTAGGGGATAGGACTGCAAGGGGAGCCCTGGGAGCCTCAATCTGTCTTCCTTTGAAGCTTGGTGGAGGCAGTGAGAAGGAGTGCGAATCACACGTGATTGGAAAGAAGGAAGGAGGGGACCGGGTTCGAGCTTACCCAAGACAGCCGCATGGAGGCCATGGGTCAGAGGCTGCAGTGGATGGACACCCAGTGATGTCTTCTTCAGACCAGGCATGACACTAGTCTGCAACAGGGGAAATCAGGTGTCCATTCCCGTGAACCTCGATCCAGACAAGGGAGAGTTTCCTGACTCTGACCTCCTGGCCCTCTCCTTGTTGAACAGATCCTTGGTCCCAGGTGGAAGGGGCCAGATAGTGGCTGAGTCCACATGGAAGGATCGTACCGAAGCTCACTCCTTTCCTCCTGCAGGTTGAGGACTAGTCCTCATGTCAGATGAAGGAAGCGAGAAATTGTGACATTGAGAGATGAGCGCCGTGATGATCACCGGGTGGGAAAGGGATATTGCTGAGCCCTCGCCAGGTGGAGTGCCGGGGTGACCCGAAACAGGGTGTGACGTGACAGGGACCAGAGAAGTGCAGTGCTGTCTTTCAGGTTTCTAATGGGGCGGGGAAGAGGGGGCCACATAGAATGGATATGGGCGGGGCGTTAGCGAGGATTATCAGCCAAAATTATTTGGATTTTGCTTCCGCTTTTTTAATGTGCTGGTCATGTATATATGGGAATGGCAAAGGAAGCTTCAGAATACCTCTTAGTTCAGGGGTGGATGGAGTCCTACTGCGTGAACTTTCACTTTCTTCGATAGTTGGTTTGTACACAGACATGTCTTTTTTGCTACTGTACATCTCCTTAAGCTGGCATGCATCAGCCGTTGAGAAAGAAAACGGGAGATAGATAAGGAGCAAGCGGAAAGCGCAGGAGGAAAAGAACGGTGATCATCCAGTTTCTGAAAGCATCTTCTACTCGCTGCCCTATATTGTAGTGTGGGGGGGACATGACATGCACGTCACTTAAATGTGAATTCCCAGGAAGCACACACTGTGACACACCTGTGTGCACAAAAGGGGGCTTGAGGGGAAGTGCAGGCAGCCGCGGTAAGGGTGGGGATGTGAAGTGCACATGAAGGCAGCCAGCTAAGGGGCAGTGATCGCACAAGCCCCAAAGTGGGCAGGTGGAGTTGGTTTCCAGAAGACACCGTGGATGCCCGTGTAGATGGCACCACAGCTCAGATTCATCCCAGGGACAGCATGAAGAAGCTGCCTCACCTCGCCACCAAACAGCTTTCTGTCACTGTTACACGGTCTCTTGCAGGAGCAGAATCAGCTCCCTTATTTCCAGCTGGCCTCGTTTTAAGCCCGCATGGTGCTAGAGTGGGTAAGCCCCTTAAGGCGGAGTCCTGAGTGATGGTTGTAAGCGGTGTCTCCCTTGTAAAGGAGACCCAGCTTCAAAGGGCAGAATGAAAATATGAAAGTCAGTGTGAGAATGTTTGTGCCATTCTCTGTCCCTGACTTACGGCAGTCTCAGCAGTTTCGATTTTAAAAGATATATGTACTCCACCCTGGATTCACATCGGCTCTTTGGATATGCTTGATAGGAATAATCCACAGGGTTCTGAGTCATTTCAGGAGCTTTCAACGAGCAACGCTTGTCCCATAGGTCTCTCTGATTAAATGGAATGCATGAGGTGCATTCCATATTTATGAACCTTTGAAAAGGTAAGAGTTGGAGAAATTTTACAGACGGTCAGGCCCGGATATCTAACATGCATGTGTTCTGGCCTGGAGCCTCACAGATATCCTGGGTGTTTGCTCTTTTATTGTCCTCTCTCAGGACAGTGGAGGGAGGATTGGCCCTAGGATGTTGCCCAAACTCAAGTGGGTGGAGGGGAGTGGTCTCCCAGCCCTCATTGTACTACCTACCTTCACTCTTTTCTGTTACAGGATATTGTGGTCCTTGTCCCCACCTCGGGAAGGTGAAGGCCTGCAAATGTTCAAGGACAATCTCTTGAGAGTGGCTCAGAGCTCTTGAGAGTCCTCATGACTTTCCGTGCTGCTCGGCCATGCACTGCAGGTGGCGATGATGGTTAGGCCTGAGGTCACAGGGAGGAGGTCCAAGGGAGGGGAGGGCTGTGAGGTCCAGGACGGTTCCAAGAATGAAGTCTCCTTGCTTCACAGGCTTAGACACCGGCAATTCTGTGTGTCTAGCTTGGCCCTAATGTCTCCCTTAGTTGACCATTTCAGTTTCTTTTTCACTGGATCATTGTGAAAGCTGTGGACGATCCTCTAGCTGAGCATCCTGAGGCTGTCATTTCACGGCGGGGTCGGGGGGTTACTGTGTAGCAGTGGCTCCACACCACCTGATGGATCAGTCTTACCTTGGCCCTCATCACACGCAACAACTAGCATGACAGACTGGAACAATTTGGTAGGAATGAGAGCCCTGGTGAGTTCTGGGGGCCCTTGTGAGCAAAGAGGTAGAAAGCACAAAGGAGCGCAGGAATGTATGGAGGAGGGAAAGGAGCCACAAGGTCCACGTGAAAGCACTGCGTAATCTGAGGGAAATGGATGGGAGAAGGTGGTGAGGACACTGCCCCGCGGCAAAGGAACAGTCAGTCTAATGAGGTGCTTTGACTGTTGGTACATTGCCAAATCTTCTTTCTCTGACTTAAACGACAGACAAGTTACGCATTGGTAAGCAAATACCTACTGAGATACCTGTAGGCATCTCACACATTCAATCCGTCCATTCTTTCATGCTACTGTCACCCAGTTATCATGGTCACCTGAACATGGAAGGATGTCGATGCCTGCACTGGAAAGGCTCCTTAAGCACATGAGTACTAATCTGAAAATTCTCTGGGCCGGGTTCCTGGGACCATTTTCCATTAAAAATACTAATTCAGGCCTTGGTGGACAGCACATCACCCCACCCCTCCACCCCACCCTCACGATGGCGCCTGGAAGGCACTGGCCATTTGAAGCAGCAGAGGCTGGCTGCCGGCCGGCGCGATGGCTAGGAGCTTGGGTGGGCTGCGGCGGCCGGGGCTGCCGGGCCTGAGCCGCCTCTGCAGACCCCCCTGCCTGGGCTCCCCGCCTCCGCCGCCGCCGCCGCCACTGCCTCCGCGGCTCGCGCTGCCACCTATGTTGCCTGCACCCAGTGCCCAACCCCCCAACCCGGGCCCTGCAGCCTGCTGCCTGCTTGCGCGGGGCCCAGCCTGAGCCTCTGCCTGGGCCCGGACGAGGTGCGCTGGCTCATCCGTCTTGATGCAGAACTTTATTATGTGAGAAACGACCTTATTAGTCACGACTCTCTGTCCTTTAACCTGTTACTACCCAGTGGGACAAATTTCCTGCACTTCACTTGGTGTTCGAAGTCCAAGATTTTATTTCCGTGTCTAAAACAAGTCTAGAAATAGAAGTCTCAGCTACTGTGATAAAAATAGCATGGCACTGGCAAAAGAGCAAATCTGAGGATCAATTGAGCACACTAGAGGATGCAGAAACAAGTCTCGAAATGCTCAGCGACCTTATTTTTGGCAAAGGAGCCAAACACCTTCACTAGAAGAAAGGTAGCCTCTTTAATACATGGTGCTGGAAAAACTGGCTTTCCGATTGCCAAGGGTTGAAACTAGGCCCATATCTCTCAGCATGCATTAACCTAAAATAGAAATGGATCAAAAATCTAAATATTAAAACAGAAACCCTAAATCTGCTTGAAGAGAGAATAGGTAAAATGCTTGAGGACATAGGAGTAGGCAAAGACGTCGTGAATAAAAGCCAGACCACTCAAAGAGTACTACAAAGAATCAACAACTGGGACCTCATCTTATTAAAAAGCTTTTGTACAGCAAGAGAAACCACCAACAGAGTGAAGAGGCAACCTACAGCATGGGAAAATTTCTTTTTGCCAGCAATTTGTCAGATAAAGGACTAATATCTGGAATACATAAAGAACTCAAAAAATCAGGCCCCCACATTTAGACACCCAATCCAAAAATGGGCATCTGAAATGAAAAGGCACTTCTCCATGAAGAATTAGAAACAGCAAATAAATATTTGAACAAATGCTCGGGGCCAGGCATGTAGCTCAGTGGTGCCGCACCTGCCTGGCAAGCACAAGGTCCTGAGTCCGATCCCCGGTAACAAAAATGTTCAACATCACTTGTCATTCCTGAAATACAACTTAAAACAACTCTGAGATTTCATCTCACTCCAGGAAGAATGCTATTAATCAAGAAATCAACCCATAACAAATGCTGGTGGGGCTGTGGGGAAAAAGGAACCCTTCTGCACACCCATGTTTGTAGTAGCACAGTGTGATGGCTAAGTCTTGGAAATAGCCCAAATGTCCATCAACTGACAAGTGGATAAAGAAGGTGTGTTTTTTCATACATGGGCGGACTACTCTACCATAAAGAAGGATGAGCTTCAGGCATTCATAGCTAAGTGGATGGACCTTGAGACCATACTCCTAAGTGAAATAAATCAGACACAAGTGTTTAAATACTGCATTGTGTCTCTGGTGTGAGAAACTGAAGTGCAGATAAGGACTGCAATGTATAATGGATGTTGGGAAATGGGAAGAAAGTATTCAAACGGGAGGGGTAACAAATGAGGAGGGAGGGAGAATGGAAAGAAGGGGCAAAAAAGTGGAAATAGAAGGAAACAATAGAAACAAAGCTTTTGTACATAAGGAGGGGAAGGGATTGGGGGGGGTGGGATGAAATAAAATAAAATTTATTTTAAAAAATTCTAACGCCAAAATCTTTAAGCATATTAGTCTCTAGAGAGGAAAATAAGCTCCAGTTTACTGTAAATGCTTAGTGCTTTGAAAACTGGAATATTGACAATATTTAAGGGGGAGATGATGGGACAAAGATTTTTCCTTTTGCCTCTGTGGTTTTGATTCCGTCCTTCAAAGCTGGGTCTCTCCTTTACACGAACAGGCCAGGTTATATCCACTACCCATGGCCCTCAGCATTGGGAACCTCACTCAACCTAAGAGGTCGCTGGCCTCAACACGAGGCCATCTGGAAATGAGAGAGGTTTGCATCACACCTGCGAGAAGTACTTTAATGATGAAAGTTGGCTATTTGATAGCTAAGTCAGCTTCCTCGAGGTACACCAGGAATGAATCTGAGGTGAGCATTTTCTACACGGCTGTTCATAGGATCCCCTGGAAATAAACTCCACCTGCCCACAGTGCTAACTTGCAAGATTTCTCCCTTTTAACGGACTGGCTTCATGTAGACCTCCCATCCCCACACCCATGCCTGTGCTGTGTGGCCTTCCCTCTCAAGCTAGCTGTTGGAATGCAGAGCTGTGTTCCAAAGTCTGCTTTCAGGGAGCACACACTTGGACACCATGTGTGTCACTTCACTCCCACACTGCAGTGTGGGACAGGAAGTAGAACCAGATGCTAAAAGTCGTTTATTACCAACCCTTCAGACAGTGGCTTTTCACCATTCATTTTGCCCTGCACCTTGATGTTTGCTCATCATCTCTCCCGTTTCGTGTTCTTGCTTAATGACGTAGACCAGTAACTCAGAAATGTGTACATAGACAGAAAAGAAATGCTTATGTACCCAATTCCAAGCCAATGAAAAGAAACATCAAATGTGAATCAGCATCCACCACCACTCTGCCAAGTGAATACCCCGTCTTTGCCTTCCCAGTTATCTACCAAGGAAAGTGCTCAGCAAGGCTTGGGAGGCCAGTTTGACTCTCAGGTATCCACGTGCCTTCCTCCTGAGCCTTGCCTAGCATGTCAGAGTTCAGAATGGCCTTGTTCCTTGACCGCTCAGCTCCACAAATTTTTGTAGGAAGGAAACAGAACAGGACACTTGTCCACTTGCTGGGAAACAGAATTGCCTGCAGCTCTAGAAACAGCCTAGATGCCCATGAATCCTCTATGTAAACGATGTTATAAGTAAACAATGCTATCTTATCCAGCCATACAGCAGAATGAAATCATGTCATTTGCAGAAAAATGGATAGAAGTTGAGACCATAATGTTAAGTGAAATAAGTCATTTATTCATGGTGTAATATAAGCTGAGTCATATATTATGCTTCAGTAAATTGCTGTCATATGATTATATTATATGATTAAGCTTGGGTAGTACCTATTCTCTCTCATAGCACTTTCTACTCGCTGTAGTTGCCCCGTAACCAGGAGTAGTGTTTGGGTGGCCAGTGTTAGTGTCCTACCAAAGACTTTGGTTCCAGAGTTTCCAGAGTCATCGCATATAAAATCATAACTTGCCCTGGGGCTCAACCAGCCAAGCAGTGACTCAGAGAATGAGAGTGAGACATGGAGACAGGAAATGTCCCCCCCCCCCACACACACACACTCCGTTATCATCTTTTCAACATCTCTTGTACAGAGAAACTGCAATGTTCTGAGAGCTAGAACATCCTGACGTAATGTGGCACGTTTTGGGGACATCATCTTCCTCATCCAGCCGATGAATCACAACACTTCTGAGTGCTGTGAGCAGGACGGGGCCAGCTATTTGTTCAACCTGACTGAGTGACGCTCTAGCATGAGGTGGGTAGGAGCCCGGTCTATAGATACAGGACCTCTCACTTCCAGTCCCAGCTCTGTTTCATCGTAGGCAAGTCTCTTCACCATCCTGTAGACCCTGGGACCAAACATTGAAAACATAATGGGCACCTACCCATTGCCTTGGCCTTGTGTTAGATTCAAAGAAGTTACTGCCCCCAGCTTTTGGGGTTGAGTCCTAGGCAGCTATGGCAATGTGGCTGGCACACTAGTGCAAGCTTGTTGGGAAACTGTCTTGACATTTTTGGGATCCTTCTTTCTCTGTTAGTGTCCAGTTCAAGGCACTCAGGATAGACGTGCCATTGTCATGCCTTCCTGCCATGTCCTTATTTCTCAGTGGTACCCTTAACCTTTCACCTACAGTGTTTAACACATGAGTCAGAAGTTGGTTCCCTGCACTTTAGCTCTTCCATCCTGAAATGCCTGTGTCAGTTTCTCTTCAGCTCTGTACTCAGTAGAGGCAGGGAGCAAGACAAGTAATCAGAGTCCTCTTGTGGAAGGAGTATGTGGGGTGGCAACGGTAAGAAAGAGGCCTCCGGGAGCCCCTAATGATCTGGATTTCATCATCTGCTTTAGGTTTTCTCCGTTGCATTTTCTTCCTGAGGCCATGGGTAGAGTTCCCGGTCATGGACACAGGACAGTCAGAGCACAGTCGCAGCCTAGCAAGCAGGGAGAAGAAGTTAAAGAGTTAAAACCCTATGTGGTCTCCAATGATACCCTGACCTATTTAATCAGTAGACAACTGGCAAGGCCCAGAAATGATGTGGACCTCTCCCAGTGGGTGTGCATGTTGACAAGAGCAAACCCCAGGGAGGAGTGGACCTTTGCCAAAAACTCATGTGATTTACTTACTTATGCCTACTTGAATCTATGAAAACATTTCAAATAACTAACCTTTCAAATGTTTTAACCATTAAAGTAAGTGCACTTTCAACTTTGGGGTTTGAAGTATATATTTTGACAAAAAAATCTGGTTTACTCTGGAGAAAAGATTCTGTCCATCCTAAAATTCTATACAGGAGCTCCTACATGAAGGGACACTCGTGACGTACAGCTGAACGGCACATCTTTTCCAGCATTCAGCTGAGAAATACGTGTGTATGACCAGATCCCAAGAGGATAAATAGGACCGTTTTGTTCCAAAGCCTCCTATACCCGGTCAGTTTTGAGCACATCAGTCTTGTGCCCCTTTAATCTATGTATTTCTCCCGGTGACAAGTTATTGTTTAAGAACAGATCATGGGCTGTTTGGGGATTGAAGACATCTTTGCTGTGGCTCGGAGGGCACACTGGCCTTTCGGCATGATGGCTCTGTTCTTGTCCCCAAAGAAAGGCAATGACACTGTCACTTGTCCCATGTTAAGCAACCTCTTCAGGCTACATCCAATTGAGAGACTTCTTCGATCCCTTTGAAGCCAGCCACAGGTTAAAAAGCCTTGGGAAATGGCCCCATTCAAAAAGTTCTGGATGAAGAAAGCCAGATACTCACTCTGCGAAATTGGAAATAGAAATTTTGGGAAAAAGTGGGATATTAATATTAACCTCTCAACCTTGTAGAATTTAGGCTTTTGCTTATTGGCCCACTCTGCAAAGGGTCATTGGTCCCATTAAATGTGCTGGGCTAGGCCGTGGAGTTAAACCAAAAGAACAACTTTCCAGGCCCTCATGAAATATGGCTACTCTTACTGCTCCCCTGAGGTTCTTGACTCATGGCTCAGTAGCTCCTAGGGGAGAAAGAATAAGTGGGAGCTGTGGTACATCTGGGTCCCTGCGAAAGTCGCCATCACAAAGCAGCCCTACTTCCTGTGGAAATAACAGAGGAAGCCACCACTGGGTGTGAGTATACATGAGCCACGGAGGCCCTCACCTCCCATTAACTCTCCATTGTGACTTCCATGCGGAAGCGTGTTCTCTGAGAGCAACAGCACATGCTCAGCCCACTCACGTATGATTCAGTCACAGTCACTATTTGTCACACGTCTTCCCTGGCTGAAGGGCGTCGCTTCGGCACCCGGTCTGCACCAGTTGGGGAGTGCATAAGTTTTCTTAATCTTTTACAAAGAAAACCAAGTATGCCCTTCTTCCCTAAGGCATGGCCAGCAGAGCCACACTTTGAACATCTTTCTTCAGGGATATGTCAATTCTGAGGCTCTTTCCTATCACGTGGGAGGCTGGGACCTTGCTCGTCTCACATTCCTTGGAGCATCACATTGAATTTCCTAAAGGTCACAAGGACTGACGGGGCAGGAAGTTCTGGGCTGGGTTGCAAAGGGGAACCCAGGTGGAAAGGAAATGACACGAAAACATAGGGGCCTGCCACTACAAGTCTCTAAGTCTGCGTTGTACAGACTTAGAGATTCCCCCTGGCATGTTGGGCACGGGGTGCACATGTGCTGACATTAAATGCCCTCTGCTCATTTAGCAATACACGCCCTGAACAACAGGAAACAAAGCAATGATCTTGAGTAAAAGTTGGCAAGCTATGGCCTATCGCCCAAATCTCACCTGTTCTGTTTGATTTTTAAATAGCTCTTGGAGGGATAACTCATCTGAAGTGCAATTCACCCCTTTAAAGCATGCAATGGAATAATTTTTAATGTACTCGTAGCACTGGGCATCCATCACAAACAATCAAGTCTACAATATTTTGTCCTCCTTAAAAGAAACTCCGTGTCCATTTGTTGTCACTGCTGATTGCTGCCGCTCATTTTGTAAATCAATGTTCCTGTAACAAAGCCACATCATTCATTTTCTTGTCCCGGCCTGCTTCAACACCACAGTATAAAAAGTAACTAATTACAGCGTAAGCAATCTAGTTCTGAATTAATTTGTTCTCACTAATAACACCTGTCAACCTAGTGTCTTCCACGTGTGCTTATTTCCCCAGGGGTTCTCTGGAATGCTGTTCGGGATATTGGGTCAAGTACTCAGGTGGCAGCCATGGTATTCAGAATGGTAATTTCCCCCCCAAATCTAGGGTAATTCACAACTGTATCTTAAAGCACACACAAAATCTGTGCCAAGACACATGTCCTAAGTTCAGTTAAAGTAGGCCCTGATCCCTTACTACTGTCCATGAACAACACAAGGTGAGTACAGAAACTTTCAGCTTAGATCCATTCGACCTAGCAGAGAAGCTCATTCGGATCCCAGGGTGGGCCACAAAGCAGCAAAACCTGAAGTTCTGGACATAGCAGCTCCAACGTGCACTTGGATTCAGAGGGCAGAGTAGGCTACCAAGTGCTAGCCAGAGAGGAGAGACCCTGGTGGTGGTATACAGCTTCTGCACATCCTGTCAAAGGACCAGTTGCTGGAGTCCCATGCACAGGCAGTGTTTATAGCTGCACTGCTAACAAAGCAAGACTACCGTGCGGGGGCAGGAGTTCCTCACTACCCGGCACTGTACCCCAAGTCTATAAGTTTGGTGTTTTGAGGTCCAGCCTCACCACCAGGGACAGGTTTCTGATAAGTTGTAACTACTTTAGAGATCAAAGGAAATCAACCTAAACTAGATGAATGAGAAATATGGAATTTACTAACTCAAATAAGCAAAGTTGAGGGCTAGTTTCGGTTTTTGGTGGGCTCCTGTGTGTCCTTGATGAAGCTCCTCATTCCTCACGTGTGTGTGGTGGGGAGTGTTTACCGGCACTACTAGACTGTCTAGCCTCATCTCGTATATTCCCTGCCTCAGTCTTTACATCAGTCATTTCTCCTATCAGGCTCTGGGACTAGGAAAAGAATGTCCTCTTTGCTGATGGTTCCAGAAGTTTCTGAAAAGTGACCGCTTCGTTGAGCTTAAGATACTGATGCCCATTCCCCTGAGAGATGGATACAACAGTCATGTACCCTAGGTACTGAATCTTTTCTTCAGCCCCTAAATCATGAATAAGGGCTCTACAGATGAGTCACGGGAGAAAGGGGAAAGAGTAGCTGTGCTGAGACCACCCTGCAGGGGAGAAGGACAGCAGGCCAACAGTGAAGAATGGATGAGACATATGCAGGCAGGGAAATGTGAGTGAGAGTGAAAGGTCCCTCTGTAAGTAGCAGATACGGGCCCTGTAAGTGGATAGCTCTATAAGGAGGACACTGAGGTAGGAAAGGACAAGAAAA
>NW_004625224.1:0-14915 GCF_000247695.1 Heterocephalus glaber
GGAGGGGGGGTGGCGGTTATTGTTGGAGAAGCCCGCGTTGCTCAGCTATCAGCTGGTGGGCCTGCCCAGATCCTCCTCCCCCTGTCTTGGTGGCTGGTGGAAAGCTGGTGGAGCAAGTGGAAGCAAGCAGGTCCAGATCAGCTTGTAACCACTCAGCCCCACTCGGCCCTGCTGGCTCTGTTTGGCCCAGCCATCAGCTCTGAATTTTCTTATAAGTGATGAAGTTTTATTCTGAATATTTTTCCTTCCCACGACAGATTTAAATGATGAGGAACTTTCAGAAACTATTTCCAACCTCACATTGCTGCCTTATTCTCCAGTTATCATTTGTTTTCTCATCTTCATAAATAGGACATGCTCTAGAATACTTCAATTTCTCAAACATTTCAAGTACTTATATAGTTTGTCTATCTATTTCTTCTATCATCTTTGACTAACATTAATCCTCTAACTTGCCTAGGAAATTTTTACTTCCAATTCTTGATTTGTAAATAAGCTTTCCTAGACCTTTGAGGCTAAATTAATTATTTGCCCCACTGGAATTGAACAGCAGCTTCCACATTATTTTTATAGTCTACTGTGGATTAATTAATGGTCAATTTAAGTGGGAATGCCCAGCTGAACTGAGTCAGTGTGGTTCTGGGTGTGGAAGACCAACCTGAGGATTGTCACCAGAATGGCATAAAAGGAGAACTGGGGGAAGATGCATGCTATTGATTTCCCAGGAGAAGCTTTGTTGTTGCTGGTTTTCCTGATACAAACTTGGCTGTTCGCCTCAGCGAAAGATCTCTAGTCCTCACTGTCACTGGGGATGGCTGCTGCTCTCTTCAAGGGAGCTCTAGTCTTCACCTTTTACTTGAGTTTTGCTTCCTGGCCCCGGTGCTGATCTCTCAGCCTTCTGGCACAGATTCTTCGTCCCACCAGGGCAGACTTTCTAGTGTCCACCACTGACCTGTGGGCCTTTCTGGTGCAGATCTTTGATATGGACTTGCATGAGACATTGCCTCGGAATCCAGGCCCTCAGCTGGATTCTTTAGGTCTTTATTGCATGGACAGATCTTTTGCACTGTTTTGCATTTGACTTTTTGGGTGAATATTATAAGATAATCCTATAAATTTATGTGCCCTGTATTAAATCTATCCCCTTGCAAACGCTGACTACAACATATGTCAGCAGTGATCATACTGAGCTTAAATTATGTATTTAAATACCAAACTCATCTGAATCTTAGCTCCCAGCAAATCAGATGAGTCTCATTCATCTGTTTCTTCCATGCTATGCCTTAGATCTGGAAAGTTCTACTTTCTATTGTTTTCAAGGACTTATTTCATATCACAGATACTTTTGGAAGCTTTGTCATTGAATTGAGTGACAGTGATGTTACCACTTTCATCATGACTCCAAACTGCAAAGCCAGTGAGTTTTATAGTTGGAAAATAAATAAAATAACTATTGGTAAATAAACTATTTATGTACCAGGACATTTCAAAATCATATACAGACAATAATTGATCTTAAATTTTATTGTTTCCAAACTAATTCCAAGAATGTTGACTCCTGCCCAATTTCTTAATGTCTAGGTCCTAATTTCATGCAAATAGCATTAATACTAATAATAGCAAATTTTTATGGAATACTATTTTAAATGCATTATTTAAAGATAGAAATAGTATTATAATTTATTGGTAAACCAACTTGACCTTTTGAAGTACAGGAAATATGTTGTACAATTACTTATTTTTCAATACCTTTTGAGAATCTGAAATTTTCCATTATGTGTCACAGGATATAACACAGACACAAGACAGAGTCCCTGTCTTTGTGAAGCTTAATTCTCAATGGGGAAAAATATAAACTAAATAGTGACAGATGTGATAAGTGCTATGAAATCAATAATAATGATGTATGTTTTAGATAGGGTGGTTAAGGATAGCTAATTTTGTGAAAGTTTAGGAAGAGAGCATCCAAAATACTGGCTGAGAATCTTGCCTTTCATAGAGGAATGGACATTTGCTCTATTAAAATCACATGAAAGATAAAGAGGAAGGAAACATAGACTTATTGCTTTGATTATAGTAAAACAAGAGCTTCAATATTAATATCATTTCTAATGCAAAATTAAAAGTTAATGACTATGTAGGGTAGTGAATGAGATTAGAAAAAATATTTCTCTAAAAGCTTTCCCAAATGTCCATACACTTTATCATGTTTTTTTTTAAAAAAACTTTATTTATAATCTGTCAGAATCTCAGATCTAAATTGTCATCCTATTTAATTCTGAGCATATTTTTGGCAAACAAAAAAGAAAGTAAAATCACAAGAGTTGATAATAACATTCATGTTACTCTGATTTAACAGCCATTAAGCTGGTTGGCATCGTGCTATGGAGATAGATGGGTGGTCTTTGATAAATGTTTATACCTATACACAGAACTCAATTGTGACTGTCCAAAACTGAAAGGTTTTTCAAATCTTTGTACATTTATACAAAGAGCAGCCTTTGTTTGCTGTGAATTAATAGCTTTAGCAAACATGTAGCCCAGATGGTTTTTGAGTAGAAGGTAACCCTGGAAATTGTCACCTTGCTTGGCATATTAGAAGGGAAATAACTAATTATATGTGTGTACTAAAGAACAATTGTTGTTATTTTGTGCACTGAAGATATAATACACTGTGAATATAATACTCCTTGATTGAAGTTCTGATAAGGATAGGCACTTCTATTTTCTGCTATCTCCAAAGGTATTCTTATAATGAGTTTTTCTGCATATGCTTCGGCACTTGCTTAATTTCAGCTATTTTTACAAATTAAATGATTAACTCTCATAATAAGTGTCATAAAATGAAAAAAGTGGTATATTCTAAGAATGATTAGAGAGCTAAGCAATGCCCTATTAAATGTAGAGTTTTATTCCATCTACATTGCATTCTATCACTCTTGTTCCATATGCTTTTAAACTTATAATCTAGTTTATTATACCAATAGTGCTACCATTATTTGCATTTCTGGTGAAGATGGTAAGCTTTCTACAAAATTTGGAACCCCTGCATGTGTGTATGTGTGTGTTAGGCTGGGGTGCAGATTTTGTTTGCCTTCTCCTGTTGATTTTTTTTATAAACATAAATGTATAAGCTTTTATTACATTGCTTTCTGAATTTTTTCTAATCTACCCCTGTATTTAGAAAATATTTTTAAATTAAAAATTACAAACTAAAATTTTTAAATTTAAAAATTATATACAGTAAACTGTCCTTACAGTTAGTAATTATAATTTCCATACTGTGCATTTTTCAGCCTACTAGGTACTTTCCTAACCTTAATTTAAAGATGTGAAAAGTCAGAGAAGATAAGTCATTGACATTGATTGTCCAACTGAAAGGAGCCTTTAATACAGATTTTCTAAATGCTTGTGCTATGTTTGATCAATGCTGTCTTCCTCTTTTTATAATTTTTATACCTTATTTAAAATAACTAATCTTAGAAGATGCTGAAAATAAATGCTTTTTAAATATTTCAGTATATGTTAGTTCATATGTATAATTAAAAATAAAAATGAATCCTGTCATTAGGAAAAGAGAAGAATTATATTGCCTGTCAATTTATGCTATTGCATATTTACTCCTGGATAACAGGACAATAAATGTAAATGATGATGGCACTCTACTACATTCAAACAGATTATAAAACAAGTCACTCCTTAGGACTCTGTTAAATGGTCATAATGAAATTTTGTAGACATTGTCAGAACCTATTAACTCTGTCCTTTGCACATTTATTTCTCGTTATTGCTCTACTCTCATTCTTATAACTTGCATTATATTAATTTATATGCAAAACTTACTAAGTAGCTCTTTTGTTGGTAGGGAACAAGCAAGAGAAAATTCTAAATAAACAGATTTGAGCCTGCACTTCAATGGCCTAACCAGTGAAAAAAAGTAGGATTATGTGTGCTATAGATGGCCTAAAATCTTTGTTCTTAGAGAGAAATTAGGATTCAAGACACTTAGAAAATACATAATTCATCTTTATTCATTTAGTCATTCAACAAATATTTATAGAATTCTATCTTAGTCACTTTTCTGTCACTTGGATAAAACACCTGACACTAACACGTTTATTTTGGCTCAAAGGTTTTACTTCCTGATTGGCTGGCTACAAGAAAGAAACAGCGCAGTGGAAGATCTCAACAGAGGAAAGCTGTTTACATCATGGCCCCCTGGAAGCAAAGAAAGAAGGTAGGACCTGAAGAGGGAGATTTATCTTTCCAGGTCACACCCCCGTGACAAACCTCCAGTCACCCCCCACCTCTTCAGAGCACGTTTGAATAATGTACTCATGAATAGATGGATCTATAGAGTGAGTATAGCACCACCACCTTCCAAACACATGAGACTTCTCGGGGGTATGTTAGACCCAAACCATAACAAATTCCTATTCCATGCCAGGGCTCTCCAAGTGCTTGACATAGGATAAGGAAAATAAGATATAACAACTTTGTCCCCATGAACTTCATAAAGATATTCAGGAAATAAACACACACATGCACATACAACTACAAATTCTGTTTTACAGAAAGGAGTTCTGTGAGGTATATCAATACAAAATCGTTTGTGTTCCTTCTAGGAATGCAGTCTGGAATTTTATCAACCACATGACATTTTCCATGTGCTAATACCAACATATAACACTTGTGGTTTCATGTAAGTTTCTCCTCCTTTGTTGAACGCACAAAAAAAGACGCTGATACTTGGAAACATTTAGTTCAAGCAATATATAAAAAATAGACAATGTGGTAGAGATATTTTTTACAAACTCTTTTCAAAATTTGATATTTAGGAAGAACATCAAGAAGACAAAAGTAATATTCTAGGGAAAACAAAAAATATGAATGGAGTGTTTTCGGAAATGAAACCAAGCTGGGGATTTAGCTCAGTGGTTTTAACGCCTGCTGCACAAGTGCAAGGGCCCAAGTTTGATCCCTGGTACCAAAAAAGAAAAGAAATGAAATCAATTATTCAAAAAATATTTTTTAATTTAAAAAGTATTTTGTTAATTTATCTGTGTTATTTTCTTTTCATTATTTCCCTTCAGCTCTTTTTCTGAAAGAGTATTAATTTTATGTGTCCACTTGTATGGGATATGGAGTTTCACCAAACGTTATTTGGCCAAATATTCTACACAAGCCTGAGAAAATGTTTCCACATGAGATTAACATTTGAATTGATAGGTTGTGTAAAGCAAATTGTCCTCTCTAATCTGGTTAGGCTTTATCCAATCAGTTTAAGACCTGAATAAAGCAAAAACCTGAGTAATAGGAATCTTCTGCTTGACTGCTCTGCTCGAGCTGGTACATCGGTCTTTTCTGGCCTTAAGACTCAGAATACAACATGGGCTCTCTTTGCAGATTGAGGATGCCCGCTTTTGAACTGAAATTTATACCATTTTTCATCCTGGTTCTTGGGCCTCTGGACTGAGACTGGAACTATACATTGTATCCTGGGTCTGCTGAACTTGGAACTCAGCCTCCATATTCACAGGAACTGATATTTTAGATAGATAGATAGATGCAAATAATTTTCCTAATGATTGTTTCTTTAATAAATGCTTTTCAATCTATAGTTGATATTTAATAAAATAATAATTTCTGAAAAAAATCATTCCTAGTTTTACTTTTATGCCATTGGCTTCTTCCATACTAGGATTCAGCCTTCTTAGTCACAAAGTGTGTATATATATATTTTTTTTAATTTATAGCAATATATTTCCATATTCAGTAATTTATAATATAATTCATAAAAATACTAAATAAGAAGTCATTGAAATTGCATTGGTGGTCAAATACTACTCAATATAATATTCATTTAGCCTATGACTTAATACAAGCTGCTATAATAAAGTACCATAATTATGTGACTTACATATAATTATATATAGTTCTCATCGTTCTGAAAGCTAAATGTCTGAGATGAGATACTCATATGGCCAGGCTCCCATGAAGGCTTTCTGAGTTACAGACGTCTGTCTTTTCAATGTACCTTCATATGGGAGAAAAAGTTCAAAGAACTCTGAGTCCCTTTTCTCAGGTCACTAAATCCATTCATGAAGGCACCACCTAATTCTTTCCTGACCTAATTATATCTCAAAGTCAACAACTCTTACTAAAACTCCACTGAGAGTAAAAAAGTCAATGTAAGAATTTTAGACATAAACATTCAGTTCATTATGGCCAGCATTCATTGAATATCTAATATTAGCTATATGTTATGTGCAACAGAATTAGTAGTTGAGTAGTACAAACAAATATGAATATAGACAATTCTCTATGTACCCAAACTTGGCTTAAAGAATTAATATACCCATAGTTCCAAGTGGAGAGACTATCATTTAAAAATATATAAATATGAGAGACAGGATATTGTAAATGTAAAGTATGAGAACTCTGAGTGTATGAAGTCTAACTGTTCAGTAAGGCAAACAAAGAATGAAGTCTCTGGGTTCAATGTGGTAAAAGAACAGTTCACAACCCACTTGAAAATGGAAACAATTTTTAAATCATAACATATTGGAAGAAAACTACCATATAGAATAATGTTTGAATTATAGTAGACAACTATAAAAATGGTCTTTAGAATTAATCACTTACTGTGAGAAATAATAAATATTTGAATCATATGCTTATATATGCAATGAAACTTAAAGATCAAAATATTTTTGAAATATTAAGATATAGAATATATGCAGCTATAATGAAATAGGCACTTTAATATACAACAATGGGATATTGCTGGCTGTGGCAAGAGTAACAGATTGGGCATAAATAGTCATACAAAAAATGATCTTCCACATAATTTCTTCAGGATTTCTACTCTGGACAGCTATTTTTAAAAGTTGATTATATCATGGTAGTAGTTTTTTAACGTATATAATTACCTTGGTATCAAAAGAAAGAAATGGTGATATCAATCTTTAACATGTAACACATATCAATACCTCACAATACAAAAGATGACACCAGGTAATCAGAGAAATGCTGTTCCACGAAATGAGACACTTTAGAGTGATAATATCAAACAATTATTTTAAAGAGTTCAATGTGGTAAGTACATTTAGAAAAGATAAGGCCTAGGTGAATCAAAAAAGTAGGGAAATTAGTTAGACAATAGTTGGGAAGTCTAAGAAAAGCAAAATTTAATTTTTTGGTTATGACAATGGAAGAAAACAGACATAGGTGAAAAAATGCTTTTGTTTGGATCTTAAGTGTTTCTCAAATGCCCTTTAAAGACTCAATCCCAGCTTGATGTTTTTGGGAGGTGGTGAAACTTTAAAAGATGAGCTCTAGTGGAGAATCTTAGATGATTGGGAGGGTGCCCTTCACGGGGATAATGGAAGCTCAACACTTTCCTTTTTTTGTTCTTTTATTCTCAGCCACTAGGTGAATGGCCTTTTCTCACCATATGCTCCACCATGCTGTAGTGACCATAGGCCCAAGAGCACCAGGTTCAACCAATACAGAATGAAAATGTTAAAACTGTGAGTCAAAATAACCTTTCCTGTTTGTAAGTTAAAAATGTCAGATATTTTGTTACAATAATGGAAAGTTGACAGTAATACAATTAAGTGAGAATGAATCTCACTTGTGCTAGCCAATGGGATCTGGGAATAATAAAAAAGAATCAAGAAAAATTATACCTAGATTTATGTTTTGGAAGATAGACTGTGATCCATTGCCATATTTCTTTGTCAATAGTGGTGATTTATTTTTAGTTTTAGGGGAAGGTACTGGTGAAAAGCACAAGGGGAAACATAACTAATCAATGTATGAAAACTTAGAATCGAAGAGGCTTATGGGACATCCAACAAGTAGTAAGTACTAATGAATATATAAATATTTTGTCTAGATTCCAAAGAAGAAGTTGAGTTAAAGCTGCAGATTTTGGAACTATGGATATTCAAATGGGAGCTGAAATCAGGGGGATGGGAAAATGAAGATGTGAAGTCATTTACTCCTTATACTTAAAAAGGGTATCTTTTGTGATTGACATTTTAGAAAAAAGGCCTGGAAAAGATTTGGTGAAATAATAAAGTCAGATTGAATTTGGATGAGAAGTGAATGGACAGAAATGAGGAGGTAATGATAATGTAGAGCTGTGTCTCTCAAAACACTATGTGAGGTTCTCACCTTGAGAGATTCTGATCCAACCATCCTGTTGTAGTGGTCTTAATATCCATGTGTGCTAGAGACTCTCAGGTGATAACGTGGAGCATGGTTAATGAATAACTGGTAGACTATTGTTTATATAAGGAAACTAACAAAAGGTCCAGAGTGAGGTGTGGAGTTAAGTAAAGTTTGTTAATAACATTGATATTTTTAAGATAAAAATGTTTAAACTTTTGTAAGTCAATGACCAGGTAAAAATAATGAATGGCATACAAGGAGTGATAGACAATAAATGAAACAAAGAGGATATATGATACAGTATATTGCTTGTGGAGATGGCAGAATGAAGCAGAGGGTTCAATCACAGTATCATCAATAGCAGGTGCTGTTGTCAATAATGGTATAAATAATCTTAGCTAAAGCTCTAAAATTTATAAGTAATTTACTTTTGGTTATTGAAACATTTTTAAGTTATCTCTGTAATATCTTCTTCATTGTGTTCCATTAAAAAATGTTCCTGTGGAAGATGGAGAGATTCTGAACAACAGGGATTATGTATGGAATTGTGCAACTGCAATGTGAGTCCTAGTAAATAAAAGTTTAAGAACTATAGGAAAAGGACCAGATAGAGAAAGAAGCCATGTACAATTGGGGCTGTTCCATTGCCAAGCAAAGAAGGAGCTAAGAGTGGACATAATGGCTCAATTATGGTCATTCAATAAATAAATGTATTTTATTTTCCTAACTGAAGAAACACATAAAACTATAAACAGTGTTAACAATATATGCATTAGTTAATTCATAAATATAAATAATTGATATTTTAACATAAAAGATAAAACTACTTTAGTAGAAACTTTAAAAATTTATTTTTATTATAAAAAAAGACTACTGTTTAAAATATCTTGCCCACATATGATCTATTTTCAAGATTCTATGCCAAAACTTCAGTGAGAGATTTTTGGAATGGAAATTTTTTGAAACAATTGAAATAAAGCTATTCTCTTACTGAAGAATCAAGAGCCCTGAAGATGTTCCATCTACTAGAGAAATCTCTAGACATGTTAAGATAAAATGATACAACCCAAAGCCTCATTAACAAGTCTTCAGATTTCCTTAGGTCAGGCACAAGATACCCATGAAGAAGAGTGAGGAAGAAAATAATTACAGAACCCTCTGTTACTGATTTAGCAGTCTATAGAAAAAATTGGTAACTGGACATACTTGAAAAAAGGACATAAAGGAAGAAAAGAGAAGAAAGCAGGTATTAAAAAGAAGCTAAAGATATGCCAAACTAAGTGTTAAAACTATTTGATTCTTCATTCTGGTAAGTTTTTTATTGTTATTCTCATTTATAGAGAATTCTCCATGTATTTGTCTGTTGATACTCTCTTAATATCTTTTTCAAACTTTAAAAATGAAATAATTATTTTCCAAGACTGTCAGGAAATTTATTAACCTACTATGCCAAATTTTTAAAATATATTTTACTTTCAACATAGGAAAGGTATCTTATAAATACAACATTTATGGATTTTAGGGCATGCCACTCCATGGCACCTTGACACTCGAGAAGACAACAGAAGCAGGACAGTCTCTTTGACATTCACGCTTCCTTCTGCCACTGAAGGAGTTCATAAAAGAACTCCATGATTTTGCTATGATGTGAGTCATAAGATCCTTATGTGAGTGGAGTCCTCTCATGCCAAGAAGAAATGAAGGTCTTTATCTGTGAAGATAAAGGAACACATTGGCCTTGCTATACTCCCCTACTTTATCAACACTAGAGTTACCTCCTTCTGTCCAATTATACCGCACAATTATCTGCCTTTTCATCAAACTTATCATAAAAATACAAAGAGTTCTCCTGTTTCTTTGGTCTGCATTTTGGAAGAGTCTATGTCACATAAAACTTATATTAAATAAATTTGTGTCTTTTTCTCTTGTTAATCTGTCTTTTATTATATATGCCTCATCTGTGAATCTTGCAATATGTAAGAAAATAAATATTTTCTTCCATGCAATGTTAAACAGAATATCAGCTAAAATCTTAATGAGTTACCTCTTTGGGATTGGTCTTATGGCTAAGATATATTTTCAGTTTTTCTTCCAACAGGATTGGCCTAATAGACTTTTAATATACTTTTAGATTTATTTCTTTGCAGCAAAATTACAATTGAACTAAATATTTCTTTTACATCTCATTTTATGCCTTGTAATGTACCTATAAAAGTATTAGGCTGACAAAATCAGAGAGTACCAGATGTTACTTTTAGAAAAAAAGCCCAATTAGTAAATAATTCTTCTACAGTCTGGTCTCCCACACTTTTCTCTTGAGAAGAAGGGAGAGTTAAACTATGTTCATGCTGTTTTGAATTAAGTTTAAAACAAGCCAAAACACACCTACTTAGGAAAAAAAATATTAAGTTGACAATTTACAGCTGTTATGTGTATTAATCAACTAATATCAGAAATAATCACAGTATAATGTTGAGATAAACTGACTAGCCATACTAAGGTTTAATGAAAGAGCCAAGTAATCAAAGAGTACCACAGAATCTGATGATTGCATAAAAGGAATTAGATAACAACTGAATTTCAAATAGGATCTGTGTTACAGGTGCATTACTGAAGGGTGGGTATCCACATGTATGCATGCAAAAGTTCGTATGTATGCTTTAATTCTGGATGATAAGTTATGATTAAGAAAAATGGATCACTAGCCATTGCATATAATTCTGTTTTCCGTAATTCATAGTTTAATGTGTTTGAAATAATTCAAGTAAATTTAGTTATGTTTAGCATAACTAATTCTAAATGGGGATGAGGAAAAGCAACAGCCAGTAAATATAATTAACCAAAATTTTTTTCTCTATGGAGACTGAAACAATTGCGAGACCTGTGTAATAACCAGCAAAAGATTAGAACAATCACTCTTTGTCATTGGAAGGCCTCTATGTACCTACGATTGGAAGAGGTCTGATTCCCTGGAGGGAAGTCATTTGTCCACATCCACGCAAGCTGATCTTCTAGCAAATAATGGAGGTCCTTTGAAATTAAGTACAATTTCAGTGAATTGGGCCAACCTGAAATCAATACCCAAACATGAGCAATCAACTGTTCAAAAACCTGGAGCTAGATTGAAGCTATTTAGAAACCAAACCACTTAGGTGAAGAAGAGGAAGAAAAATAAAATTTCTATGGTCATAAATGCTCAACTGAGAATTTCATAGTTTTAATAGGAGCCTTTGTTAAAGAAATAATCCTACAATATTATAGGATTTAGGGTAAATTGCTTAGGGAGAGCAATTCATTCTTCCTACAGCATGCTTGTGCCAACTCACATGCCCAAGTGGGCAGATGTGACTACAAGTGGTTCCATGTGTCTAAATGGTACCACTTGCAGGCACAAGTCAGTGATTGGACTAATAGCTCTTGGCATGTTGTCATCTAATCCAATTGAATGGGTGTTCTTGTCCTGCTGTGAAAAGAAGTAAGACCTGTTTCACTATTTCACTTGTTGATGTGTCCTTCTATGAATTCAAAACAGGAATTGTCTCTTCTCCTCAACTATTTTTTTAAAAATGTTCATCTAGCTTACATTTCAGCCAAGCTATATATATATTAGATTTAATGAATTTAAGGAATAGTTTTATGAAGCATTTGATAATTTTAATAATAGTAATTTAAAATTGCTTTTTTTAGAAATTATGCTGATTGTAGGTACTTAATTGTTTATTATAACATGAAATCTTTCATAGGTAAGTCAACATTACACTGTTACTCTGAGAAATATTTAACCAATTACTAATTTCCACATCAAATTCCTAGAAAAAAAGGTAGGATTTGTAAAAACTGACATTTCTCAGATTAGTGACAATAAGTTTTTTATATAAAACATTTTTAATAAAATATTTTTATAACAATTAGGAATTCACATAAAATGTTTGGTCACTTCTCTCTTTACTTCTCATTTTTCTCCAGTTTTAGTATAGAGATACACAGCTTAAGAGTCCTATTCATTGAAACAATAATTTCCATAACAAATATTATACCTATTTGCTCTTTTGATAATTAAAGAAAATATGACATGTTGTTTTATTGCCCAAATTTTTTAAGACTGTCAGTGATTAAATAATGATGAATATGGGAATGTCTATCTTTTCATTTATGAGCATATTGTCTGTGGGAAACCACATTCCAGTGACAGATTGTTAATTTGATTTTCATCATGGCTTTCAGTGATACATTCTAAAGAGTCAAAGTACTTTTACAATCAGAGTACCTCATTAAGAGGATGGTTTTATATAATTTTATCCACTTACTCTATTTTTATGAATCTTCATACTTGGGCTTTTTTTGCAGCTACACACACTTCTAGTTATTATAATGCTTCTTGTGGATTTTGCCAGCACCAGGAAATCACCTATATTCTGTGAAAACAGTGAACATTTGAAGTAGCTTTTGAACACTTTTTATCTCTCCTCACTTTTAGTGGAATGTTTTTTCTTTCCTGAAAATGATTAAGACTTGATTGTGCACAGCATCCTCACTGGTAAATGTACTCTAAGCATTTTGTGCAATTACAAGTACACAAATGTATACAAAAATATTGTTGCTTGTAAAAATCTCAACAGCACATGTACAGTTCATACCTTGTACTTGCTTTTAGTATCTGATTAAAATACATAAATGCCATTCCATTTCGATTTAGAAAGTTGTAAGGATGCTGTATGAGATCAAAATTCAGTGGTTGCTTTATCAAAAAGGGTTTTAAAAAAATCTCTTTTTTGCTCACCCTGCGTATGAAGAAAGTGTCATTATAAAAACTTCATTAATATGTAAATTGCAACATTTTGATTAGCACTTGCAGAACCCTTTTGTTAAGAAAAAAGACGGAAGGAGCTAACCAGATTGCAATAATTTACATAATAAAAACTCAGTGGTGGCAATGCCACCAAGTAAAGAACCTAAAGAAAGCTAGAATGTCTTCTTTAAACAGCTTAATAAAGTATCAGAATCGCAAAGCACAAAAGAAGAGAAAATATTTTTCTTTTAACTGACAAACTCTATTTTAAAGGGAAATTATAGGTACTGCAGATTATATTGAGCCGAGTGGCCTGAGCATGTAACCCACAATGTCAATATATCTGTTTTTTACAATTAGAAGTACATATTTCTATCACTGGTGTGTAGGGAACGAAGACTAAAGTACTGGCATCTAGAAATGACCTCGCTTGTGACAGAATGTAGCTTAAAAGGAAGCAAAATTGTGTGGGAAAATAACTCGTGCTCTTTTAATTGATCAAAGGACATATTTCAAATTGATGCAAAAATTTTAAAGGCACTAAAAAAGAAAATACATTAGAAAATTAAGACATTTTATTTGACAATTAAATTTTTAGTACCTATTTTTGTTGTCTTGTAGCCCAAGGGACATTTTATGATTAGTTCATCTGAACAGAAAAAGCTAAATAGAAAAATTGAAACAATATTTTTGTTATTTTGACATGTAGTTTTCTTGGAAATACAACAATGGAACATATATATTGCATTAACATTTAGGTTTTTCAGATTGTTACCTTTTTCCGTATCACTTCTTATTTGTTAAAAATCTACACATTTGTTTGATATTATTAGCGGTATTACATTAAACCAAACAAGACTATGACACATGAAAATACACTACTATTTGGAAGTGAAATATTGAAATACTAATTAGAAATGTTTAAATGATTTTTAAATGATTTTTTTTATGTTATTAGTACATGTTTGCAGTTTATACGGTTTCCGATCATCTTGGGAAATGGTTACATGTACATGTACAGACCACAGCTGGCTTCTCTTTTTTTAATCCCCTTCCCCTTTCCTCCCCCTCCTCTTCCAATTTCTCCATCCCAATTTTCATCCTTGCTGATATTATTAATCTTAGCTAATGTTAATTTCTTACTTAAGAAACTGGGTAATGGAAACTTCAGATATAACATGATAGGAAAGAGTGAGCTGGGTCTGAGAATTTGTTCATGAGAATGTCCTCTAGTTGAATACAGCCAGGAGAGAACTGGATGAGGCTCTGAAAACTTGTTTGCTGCCCAAAGGAGCCCCAGAATCACCTTAACAATTGATTCCCACCTAGAAGGCAGGTTGTTTTTGTCTCAATGCTTTATCTCTTGTAACGTTCTTGCCTTTAGTGTAATAGCAATTAGGTTAGTACCAACGGAACCTATTCATCATTTCAGTTAATGCTATGTTGCCTAAGTGTGTCGATTTGGAATATCTGAGAGAAAAGGAAGATGAATGAGTTGACCTCAGTTCAGTGTGATAATCCTGAACTAAGTATCTGGTTGCCTTACTTGTTTTACACAGTTGACAATGTAAATTGCATCCTCTCTGAATTCTGTCTTAATGTTAACCAAGAAATGGAGTAGGAGATTGGTGAAGAAATGGGAAAGTAAAGAAAGGTTAAAGAGAAAGCAAAGAGAAAATTAAACCAGTGCTGGGCTCAGAATATAATGTCCTTAAGTATGATGCTTTGGCACGTTGGATACTTTGAATTAAGGGACACTGAATGGTCTCAGATAATATAGTCTTTCTGACTTTCTGCTGTCCTTTCATATCTGGATCCTCTTTTATCTACCACTGTCCCGGCCCGCGGGTAAGTCAATGAAGACCCTAGAGGGGGAGCGAGGATGAGAGGGGACAGGGGACATGAGAGATGGAGACAAGACAGGTTTCTGATCAAGTCTCGTTTATTG
>NW_004625225.1:0-19010 GCF_000247695.1 Heterocephalus glaber
AAATAGTTTCTCTAGTGTGAGAAACTGATAGTGTAAACAAGGGTTAAAATGATTAAAATGAATAATTGATAATTTGAAATAGGAAAAAAGGTCCAAAGTCAAAGGAGTGAAGGGAGGAGAAGGGGAAAGGGAAAGAGGGAAAGGAAAAACTATGAGAAAAGAAAAAAAAAAAAGGAAATGAAATCTATGTAAATAGGAAAGGGTGGAGGGGGTGAAGGGCGCACAGATAATGAGGAAAAAATAAGAACCAAGATATATCCTGTACAGGTTCAAACACCCAATGATAAATGTAAACGAACTGTATACCTAAAATGTACCAATGAAAGAACTAACTAAATAAATAAAGACAGATACTAGCCACACACATAGCTATCTAAAGTAGAATTCATTGAAATAAAATCAAACATTCAGTTTCTCCACTGCACTAGTCATGTTTCTAGTACTCCAGCAACACGAGCCTAGTGGCTACTTCATTGCACAGTGCGTGGGGATATGGCACATTTCCATTACTGCAAGTTCTCCCAGACAGCACATGTGTGTGTGCTCCTACCAATGGGTGATGGGAATATCAGGACCACCAAAATGCAACTGAAGAACAACCATGCTATAAAGGTATTCTTCCAGGAATCAATTTTGTAAATATAATCTCACCCCTCTGCCACGGTCTTCTTTACTAAGTAACACAGTTCTCGCTCTCGTTCTGTGGAACGATCTGCCCACTGCAAACTTACAGTTTGGTCTCATCGGCCTCTTTCTGCATGATTTCAAGGATCATGCGGCAGGCTTCAGACGTCCCCTCCGGGGTGGCATGGATGGTGACAGGCTTCTCTGCAGCCCCAGAGTTCTCCTTCCTGTGGATGTCTACCCTGTAGGCAAGAATCAGGAGCCATGAGCCCAACATCGTCTGAGAATGGACCCTAGTCCCAAGAAAGTCTCGCACCAGCTCATGGACAGCAAGAACGTGGGCAAGGAAGCATCATCAGCACCTGTGTCACCAATGCCACGGCCCAGGGAGGAGGCAAGCAGTGCAGGGGGTCCTGTACCAAACTATAACCCTTTGCAGCCCCTCTTAGAGGGGGGACCGTTCTTACAGGGGTGCTGTGTGACAAAGGCACCGAGCCAGCTTGGAAATGAAGCCAGTTTGACAAATGAAGTCTTCTTTGCAGTCTTTCTGATGAGTGGAGACGTGAAGGGTAAAGTGAGAGGGATGATACTGCACGCTGGCATAGTGCCAATCTCTGAACTGATTGCAGCTTTTGAAAGCCATATGTTAATCCAAACCCAAACACCAAATTCAAGCAGGCTTTCTAGATTTGAGTGTGGATAGAAAACAGAGGCATGTCCTCTCTCTGCTTCTCTAAGTCTTCAGTTTCCTTTTCACTGGCAGCCTGCCTTTTTCTAGGCTCTTAAAACTAATGGCTCAAAAGCTTGAGGACTTTATCAGAGGCCTTTGGGTAGCTGTGGCCCTATTTACTTTTGTTAACTTTCAAAATCACATAATTGATTGTATCCCTTTTTACTTCAGCTGTTAGTCCTGAGCCGGGTCTTTGCCCTACTTCTTAAAAAAGGGTACATACTGGGCCGGGGATTTAGCTCAGTGGTTCTGCCGCCTGCCTCGAAAGCACAAGGACCCGAGTTCGATCCCCGGTACCAAAAAAAAAAAAGAAAAAAAAGTGGGGTACACACTTTGAGTACTAATCTCAGCTGATTAAACTTGTTCCATTTTTTAAAGTCACCTAAGTAATTTTTGGAATAAAAAGATACAAGTAAAAGTGAACTTAGTAGGAAAGAAAAGGCTGGTTTTTTTAAATAAAAGGACCAGACAGTAACTCTGCTTCTTTACTACTTCATCATTATTCTCCTAAGATTATATACTCGGAATCTCATTCATAGTAGTGTCTATACTTGGGGGTAATTTGGAGGCTATTTCTTTTTTTTTTTTTTTGGTACTGGAGATAGAACTCAGGTCCTTGTTCTTGCAAGGTGGCTGTCGGAACCACTGAGCTAAATCCCTGGCCCTAGGGGTTAATTTGGATACTCTGAAGAAAATACCGTTTTCTCTTTCACGTTGCAAGACACTCAGCGAACGACCTGAATAAAATGCACCAGCACACTCACAGAAGTGATAAGTGTTAGTAATTTGGTGCTCTACAATTTAAATGCTTTCGTATCAGTGATGTCATTCAAGGGACCTGATTATACTAACTTTCACAATAATCCCGGCAAAACATAGTAATCTTTTTACAGAAGAAGCAATTGATGCAGAGAGGTGAATTTTTTCTCAAGATCATCATACAGTCGTTAGGTGGTAAAACGTGAACATGAGTCATTGATTTCAAGTACTATACTGTGGTTTTATGAACATACTAAAATCACTAACTCCCTAAAGTCATTTTACCCACAGGCTCCTTCTACTAGTCCCGTTCCTTAAACAGAGGAAACTAAACGTAAGGCCACGCAGCAGTGACTCACCACTTCTACATGAGGATACCTAGGTAGTCTCAAAGAACGGCTACCTGATGGCTGTGACTCAGGGCAGGAAGTTAGAGCTAAGCTGAGTAGGTCCTGGACCCACAGAGCCCCACACCTTGGCTGTTCCAAGACTGCATACATTCACGGCCTGAGTCAGCTCAGGGGCACAATCCTTGGCTGTGAGGTCACCTGAGCCCTCTGTCCAGGCCTTTAGCTTTTCGGGGTGTGTCTGTTATGCTTTTAGCATAAACGCTCCTCAAGGCCCCAGCTTGCCAAGTCTGTTAGTAGTCCTGTTCAAGGTCACTGAGTCCTGCCAGCACACAGGGGACCCCTCAGAAGAAGCAAAGGAAGCCCCGGAGGCACGTACCGGGACTGGGTCTTCTTAGTGATGTTCTTTATGGTCAAGCCCTCCTTTCCGATGATGGCACCAACAAACTGGGTGGGGACCAGGATCTGCAGCAGGGAATCAATCTGTCTAGCCTGAGAAGAGCTCCCAGGGGCGTGGCCTTGCTCCCGGGAAGAGTGGTCCCCACGCTGGGCTCCCTGAGGGGGCGAAGGGGAGCTCACCTCTTCGTCGGGGATGTAGGAAATCTTGAAGGAGTGGTTCTCAAACTGATGCCCACTTAGCTTCTCCGTGGCTCTGAAACGAGCAGGGGTGGGAGAGCTTCGTCACAGAGCAGCATGGAGAACGGCTCTCCCGAGGACTCGCTCCTCTACTCCGCTCACAGCGTGTTTAGGCACCAAGGATCAGTGCTGAGCACAGTGGACTCTATCTCTGCTCCTCAGGGCTTGTAGCCACCAATTAGACAATACACAGACTTGGTCATATTTCATAAACAATTCTGCATGCGCTTTTTAAAAAACCATCTAAAGCTCACCAACAACTCTTCTTCACCAACTCTGTCAATATCAGTAGAAAGTTATGATTCATTTTTTCTAACTTTAATTCACGCTTGTGAATTAAAACAGAAATGGATAAGCACAAATTTAAAAATCCAAACCATTCTAGATCTTTTCTTTCCTAAATATAAGCATGGATTAATACTATATTATTTTCTATTTTTAAAAGTTAATACTTTATCTTGCTACATCATTAAATAATATTTCGATATAATTTTCAGTATCTGGTTTCACATGCAATAGGTTTGGCTACTGATCTTCTATCATTAGATATGTGTGCTGGGTCCAGTCCTTTGCAATTATATACACTGTCTCTGTGGGCATTTTTGTAACTACAGCTCCACACACAGGACAGATTCCCAGTAGAGTGACTGAGTCAGAGAATACCGAATTCTATCTTTACTCTCAGGTATTGCCCAGCGACCTTTTGGAAGGTTTCAATAGCTACTATCCATAGCAGTTTCAGGGAAGCATTTATGTCCCCAATCCTCCAAAGACAGAGCACTGTTACCAAACCCCGGCAACAGAACAGCATGTGCAGATGCAGTGTCCACCCAGGGGGTAGCTGGGTAAAGCCTGGAATGGTGAGCTGCTGGTGTATACAGATGCATGCAAAAGTTAACAGCAGACAAACCATTCCTTTCTTCAATGCAAAATTAATTGGGAAAAGTGTTGGCATACAAATGGGTTAAATATGCCTTTATGTGTTGAAAACTTGAAAAAGATGTACAACTATAGTCCTGGGAAGAACATACAACTGAGGTTATGACCGCCAGAAGCATGGCCAACTTGTGACTATGGTTCTTGAAATGATGACCTGAGAAGCACTTTGAGGACCTCCCACAAAAAGGAATTTGCTTTCTTTAAAAGTCAACCCCATGGCTGTTAATAGCTAAGCCAAAAATTAGCCACCAGTGAAGCAAGGTAGTAATGAACATGGATCGGGAAGAGAACGGGGACAGGAGAAAAGACCCTAACCCATGTCCTACTCTGAGACAAGTTGCCCTACTGCTGCCACTGAGGCGGATCCTCCTTTCAGTATTCATAGAGGAAAAACTGATGTTTCAGTATCTCCCCAACGAGTGTGGACAGAAAAGGGCTTGTGCATCTTCCTCGTGGTGCACAGAGGAAACTCCAGGTAAAAGGATTCCCAAGTGGTCAGGGTTTGTTGATTTTTTTTTTTTTTTCTTTTGGTACCGGGGATCGAACTTAGGACCTTGTGCTTGTGAGGCAGGCATGATGCCACTGAGCTAAATCCAGCCCTAGTCAGAGTCTGGAAGACAAGGTGTCATGGACTTGGTGGTGTCCTCTATTTCTGCCCATGCAAAGATATGTTCCCCACCTTGGTTTGGATGCCAAGGCTCAACATTTCTCATGACAGAATCTCTGTACAATCAGCAACACCCTGGTACCAGTGCCCTGACACTCCGCTGACATGGCAAAGGCTGCAGCAATATCCTGGATCTACATCAATTTGTCAAAAGCACCTCCAACTCCTTGGATATGGTCGAAGGGGACATGAATCAGCCTCCCTGGATCTCTTCAGAGCACAGGACTCAATGCAATTCCAAAGCAAAGCCAAAATAAATTTGAAAGTAAATAACGTCAAATCCACTTACATTTTTGCTTCTTCTCTTGTTGCGTAAGTGACATTGACAACGGCAGTTTCTGTGTCTGTGTTGACTAGGAAGAAGCAAAAGCTGTATTATCATTTAAAACAAAGCTGTCACCTCATGGCTCAAGGTAGACAAACCTTAGAGAGAAATGCAAGAAATACCTCACCACCTCAACTCTGTAGTTAATTGAATTTGTACGCTTACTCCTATCCTTCAAAGTAATTTGTAATCAACTGTGTATAACACATTTGTTATCAGTTGCATACACAACACAGAGCCATACTTTTCATTTATTTTATGAATACTGCTGCATGAACACTTATGTATGTCTACTTTCTTGGTCATTTCATTTTTAATGCAGTTCTGCAGTGAACAAATGTGCCATGATTTGCCTAATCACTCCTCCAATGGCAAATCTGTTGTTCCCAGTATTTGCTATTCTAAATATCATTGCTATAAATCACCTTTGTTACAAAACATCTTTTTTTTTTGGTGCTTGGAATTGAACTCAACACCTTGCGCTTATGTGGCAGGTGCCGGAACCACTGAGCTAAATCCCTGGCCCATAAAACACCATTTGATTTTGCATTTTTCTGAATTACTTCTTTAGGGTAAAATCAAAAAAGTAAGAATTGATGAAAGAAGACGATGGTTTTTAATGCATGTTTTCAGACTGCTCCCTCTAGACATTTGGATAAATATTCATTTACTTACTTATTGGTGGTACTGGGGACTGAACCCAAGGACTTCCGATTGAGCTATATATCCCTTGGTCATATTTCATAAATTCTTTTTTAATGGTGAAACAGGTCTCACTAAGACACTGAAGTGTCCAGGTTGGACTTGAACTTGAGACCCTCCTGTTTCAAACTCCCAGAGTGCGGGGATTACAGGAGTGTGCCACCATGCCTAGCTTGGAGAAACCTACTGTACTTCTACTAAGACATGAATTTTAATTTCATGATTTTCTCTTTTTGAAAACAAATGGAATATAAAATAAGAAAATGTTCTAATTTTACACACTAAAAACTGTTAATTGAAACAAATTGTATATATTTATAACATACATCATGTTTTCATATATGTATATGTTGAGGAATTACAAATGAAGCTACTTATATGCATTACCTCACATATTATTTTTTGTGGTGAGAACACTCAGCAATTTTCAGGTACATAATATACTGTTATTAACTACAGTCAACACAATGTACTTTCTCAAACTTACCCCTTCTGTCTAACTGAAATTTTAAATCCTCTAAACAACATCTCCTAGCCCCTCAATCCCCAGCCTTTGGTAATCATCATTTTATGAAAGTGCTTTATTTCTTCATTCAGTGAGAGGGCTGAATGACTGCTATTTTTTTTTGTATTAAATTCTTTTATTGGTACATTGTAGGTATACAACACAATTACATTTCTCACTGGGAATTGTACCTTTACATAATGCATCTTGGTTCTTATTTTTTTCCCCATTCCTAGCCCTCCCTTCATGCCCTCCACCCTTCCCTATTTACAAAGACTTTATTTCCATTTTTTCCATTTCTCATCATTTTTTCCTTTCCCTTCTTTCCTTTCCCCTGCCCCTCCCACTACCCCTACCCCTTTGGATCTTTTCTTCCTATTTTACATTATCGATTATTCATTCTAATCATCGGTACATTTTAGGTATACAATATAATGACATTCATCATTGGAAATTTGCACCTTTACATAGTCTCTCTTGGTTCTTATTTTTCACCTTTGCCCAGCCCTCCCTTCAACCCCTCCAGTTCTCCCTATTTACAAAGATTTTGTTCCTATTTTTCCATTTTCTCATATTAATCCCATTCCCTTCTATCCTTTCCCCTACCCCTCCCACTTCCTTCCCCTTTGCCCCTTTTCTTCCTATTTCACATTACCTATTATACATTTAGTCCTTATTTACACTTTCAGTTTCTCGCATCAGAGAAACTATTCGGTATTTACACATGTGTGTCCTATTTATTTCACTTAAGAGTATCACCTCAATGTACATCCACTTAGCTATAAATGTCTCTAATTTCTCATTTTTTATGGCTGAGTAGTACTCCATTTTATAACAAAACCACCTTTTCTTTATCCAGTCTCCAGTTGATGGGCATTTGGGCTGTTTCCAAGTTTTAGCTATTACAAACTGCACTGCTATGAACATGGGCGCACATATATCGCTGTGGTATGATTCTTTTAATTGTCTGGGGAAGAGCCCCAGCAGTGGAAGAGCGGGGTCAAATGGGACTTCCAGTCCTAGTTCTTTGAGGTATCTCCATACTGATTTCCACAGTGGTTGCACCAGTCTACACTCCCACCAGCAGTGGAGCAGGGTTCCTCTTTCCCCACAGCCCCACCAGCATTGGTTATTGGTGGATTTCATGATAGCAGCCATTCTTTCTGGAGTGAAGTGGAATCGCAGCGTTTTCATTTGCATCTCTCGAATGACCAGTGATGTTGAACATTTTTTCATGTATTTATTTGCTATTTCTACTTCTTTATGACTATTTTTATTTCCTTTTGACCAAACTCCTTGACTATCTGTGTGAGTTAAATCTAGTACCTATACACAGAAAACTGACAATTCCAAATAACCTGACGAAAAGACAAAACAAATGAACTTTAAGATTAGCCAGTAATTGATCATTCTTGTGAGTTGATGTAACTGGGTTCACAATTGTTTGCCTCTTTTTCTATAGTTAGAAACGTAAATTTTTCCACCCAGTGTGGTGGCACATGCCTGTGATCTCAGCTACCTGGGAGGTGGACCCCGGGTGACGGTAAGTTTGAGGTCAGCCTGGGGAGCTTAGCAGGAATTTGTCTCAAAATAAAATGAAAGGGGCTGAGGATGTAGCTCAGAGCTCTCTGCATTCAATCTTCAGCACAACAAAATGAGTAAGTGAAGATTTTTCCAGATAAAATTTTCTTTATTCAAATCAGAAAATTTAAACTAAAAAATTTATTTTCCCAAAATAAACAGACATAACTAAATTAGATCTTCCCTTCAAACAAGCTGTTGAGTTAAAGTACAGCTCAGTGGCAGAGAACTTGTCTAGCATGCTCAGTGCTCCAGGTACAATCTCCAGCACTTCGAGAAAACAAAACAAGCTGTTTAGAGAGTTGGAGTTAACAACACATGAAGTTAAAGATAACTCAAGAAAATCATCATAAGACTCTTTAATACAGGGATTCCTAACCTTGGATCCATGCTTGTGTTTCAGAAATTCTATAAACCCTTATCCCTCCCACTCTCCAATTGGTGGAAATGCAAAGGCTTCTGGTTTATAATCTCAAGTTTCTCAAAGGGATCTGGAATTCCTAAAGAAAGCTAAAGACTTTTGGGATAAAAATACTGTTTGTCCACTAGCATCAAAGGAGCTTCAGCCTTCAAGGGGGTTAACGAGGAGATGGTTCTCACAAGATGAACTGCCTTGTGAGACAGATCTGCAAGTCAGAAACACTGGCCCAGCCCTGGCCTCAGCTGCAGCACTCATACGCTCTCTAATCCACACTTATCCAAAGAAGTCCGCACAGTGCAAAACGGGATGCGGGGCCCCAAAGCATCCTCTCTCAGTGCAGATGCCCAGAACGCTACAGATGCCTCCTATCAGCTGCTTCTTAGGGCTGCAGATGAGGCTGTGGACTGAGAGTCCCAGAAAGGGACAGGCTTGCGCCTCCTGAACAAAGCCATCCACCAGGACTCTGCAATCCTCAGATTCTGTTCTGACCTCTTAGTCATAGTCTCTGTTCCTCTCAGACATCTGTCTTCAGGAACTCAGGCAGCTGACTCTGGAATAAGCTGAGCTCCATTTCAAACAACTTATTTCACTGGACATGAAAACTACAAGGTTTCCTAAAACTCTTCTGAACGTATATTCCTCCTGGATCACGAATCACCCATGAAGCAGGAGAAAACGACAGCTTGACACGTCTCTTCTGTGTTGGGAGGCTGCTGGAGAGGAGGCACAGGTGCCCCAGCCTGTGAAATGCCTCGGGATCCAGAAGTTTCTTCCCTTGTACAGCACTGTCCTGAATCACAATTCGGTCTTAGCCAGTCACGTGTAGGTTCCTGTCTGTGAAGTCATCTTGCCTACGATCATTAGAATGTCTTCTTTTCCATGGTGAGGGGAATCAGAATTAAAAAGTTAGGTCTTGGGCCAGGCATTTAGCTCAGTGGTTTCGCTGCCTGCCGTGCAAGCGCAAGAACCCAAGTTCGATCTCCGGTACCAAAAAAAAAAAAGTCAGGTCTGCTTTCTGAGCTTTTTTCCCTTCACCTGTGGCATGGGCAGGCAGCAGCATAAAACTGAGTAATAATATTTTTAATATTTATGGTGCAGAGAACATCTGAATTACTATTGTATTAATTATACTGCTACATTAATTATATTAATTATACTGATAGAATAAACTGCATGAGGGCCGGGGATTTAGCTCAGTGGTTCCATCGCCTGTCGCTCAAGCCCAAGGACCCGAGTTCGATCTCCGGTACCCCTCCCCCCAAAAAGAACAAACTGCATGGAAAAAAAAGGGTCTTTGGGGCTGGAGATTTAGCTCAGTGGTTTCGCCACCTGCTGCACAAGCGCAAGGACCAGAGTTTGATCCCCGGTACCAAAAAAAAAGGTCTTTGATGATTTTCCCTTAGTGAGCCTTTACAATCTGTTAAGATCATGTATGACTGCACTGTCTATAAATACCTTATTCAGGTTCTCTTTGGGTGACGCTATTCAATGATATACAGGAAAGGTAGGAATTGTTTCCCCCATTTTACACATGTGGAAACAGAGTCAGTGAGGATGAATGACTTTTCTAAGAAATCATAGTAAGTTACCAAATTTATATTCTGCTTTCCAGGTAAGGCAAAAATAATCTTTATCATGTTACTGCTTTTCACACCAGATATCTACTTCTGGAATCTACTTTTTGGGAGCTTCAGATACCTCTCTCCTACCTTTTTTAAAAAAATGATGTTTAAGAATTAGTAGTTGAATGCACATAAAAATCACTCCAGAGTGCTTGATTCATGTGCTTTCCTACCAGTCTTAGTAGGTCTATGGTGAGTCCTGGGAATCTGCATTTTCACAAGCACTCCAAGAAATTCCTGGTATGGGGTCCTACTCCCTGGGAAACACTCAGTCTAAGACATTGAGGATGTTTTTCTTAGCTAGGAAAAGGAAGGCAGCAACAGTGTAAGTCCAATGACTCTCAAATGATTTAAGCTCACCCCGGCGTGACAGTGTTTCTCCAGTAGTTTTTTGTTCCTTAAAAACCAAACTATATGGATATATTCGGAGAGACAGACAGATATAGGTATCTCTCACACACAGGTATTCCAGCATACAAGTCTAGGAAGCAAATTTCAAAGGAATATTAAATTTACCATTTTTCCTTAGAGCTGACCCCAGCCCATTAAAAATGACAGGTGATATCCCTCTGCAAAACTCAGTAGGCTAATTTCCTCACTTATTACCTTGTTCCACATTCTCCACTGTCCCATACTGAGCCAAAAGTCCATCCAATACCTGTAAAGGGAAACTTCAGTGTCAGAACAGGAAGAAAAGATCATAGTCACAAAAAATGAGACAGTGATATCCCCAGCAAATGAATTAAAGCAAAAACAAGGACAGGTATAAGAACAATTTAATAAAAATGATACTTCATGTCTTTCATAACTGAACTGAATAAATATGCAGGGCTTCCATTTGCTTACTGGCCCCTAAGTAATCTGCTCACTAAGAAAACATCACAGAATTTCTGGTCTGGGGAACTGTTAACCACCACATTCATCATGCTCACTGACTGCTCTTGAAATGAGAAGCAGAATAAAGTACAAGGCTCACTTTTCCTTCTTGGATGATTCTTCCTTCCCTTCTCTCTAGAAATTTCCTTATTTTACAAAGTAATGGGATGTATATGTTTGAAACTTTCCATAGCAAGAAAATGTTTTGGGGGCCGGGGATTTAGTTCAGTGGTTCCGGCACGCAAGGTCCCAAGTTCAATCCCCAGTACCAAAAAACAAACAAACAAAAAAAGAAAATGTTTTGGTACAGTATCCTTAAACATTCTTTTAAGGATATTTGATTTCCTTTGGGTTGGGGAATAAAACATGGGGCAGTTTGTTTTTAATGCAATAAGGCCACTCCCTCTATTCTATCTTACTTTACATTAAGACAGCACTCTTAGAAGTAGTTTTACAACCTTGAAAATATATCTTAACGGTTACTATTAGCAACTAACTCAAAACAAGAAATCTGCTCAAACTAACAAAGAACCTTCTCTATCTATTGGTTTTTCCACTGATTTTTTCTGAATCATAATTTGGAAAGATAAAAAAATCCTTTACCAAATCATGAGATTAAAAAATAACAGACCAGGTGTACATTTTGTTTCACAGCTTATTTGTCGATGCTTGGTTGTGCGGCACCTGAGAAGACAGAGGGATCAATGCTTATTCATAATGACAAGGACAGATGCAAACTCAAGCTCGAGACAGATCACTGCACCAGGGTGCTGAAAAAGGAAGAGGCAGGACCCAAAGGCTCTGCAGAAAAGTCTGAGGACCTCTAACTCCTAAATGTGAAAGGGAAGTAAAAAACAGGGAAACTGTCCTGGTAATCCATTCAAAAGTGTCGTTGGCTTACCTCCCACTGTAGGTGAGGAGGGATGTTTCGAATCTGAATTTTCCTGCTCCTGTAAAGATAAAACCATACTCTGTAACACTTTCTCCTGAACATCAATTTCAGCAAATAACAAGAACAAGCTTAAGACTACATAATGGAGTTCCCTTTCTCAATACAAACATCCCTTTCTCATTTAGGACCAAGCTCTGGTCCTGCAAAGAGGACATTAAATGAATTGGTCACTAAATGAGAATTATACATTGTATGTACCTCACAATATTCAGAACAAAGAAATTGTCTAAGGAAACTCCAACATGATGACTTTGCTCCTATTTGCAACTCTTGCATGCAGTACTGTAATGTGTAACAGCACATAAAACTACAGCACTGTACGGTACAGTACAATCAGCAAAAATCACAGTACTGTATAAACAAGGTGTGCTGTACAAAAAAAGACACTGAGGCTCTATAACAAGATGTCCAGAACTGTACCAAAAAAACAATGGCTCTTAAATCCAAACAGTCATTAAATAGGTAGGTCGTTAAAATGAGGAATATCTGTATTTATCAAGATAACCACAAAAGATCCCTACTGTGGATAATGGCACCATGCCTGAAGGTTTTCAACTACTGGGGTAGGGGGAGATTTTCTAAGAAATCCTGGCAAGCTAAAGAGATGACAATTTTTTTTTTTTGGTACTGGGGATTGAACTCAGGGCCTTGTGCTTGAGAGGCATGTGCAGCACCACTAAGCTAAATCCCAGCTAAACAATTTAAATATAGATTTACCTTGTCAATTTCCTACCAAAGTAGTTTTACTTTAAATCACCATATCGACTCTGTTCCTAGATTATCCTTTCAAAATATACGGTCCTGCAACAGGCCCTACCCCAAGGGTAGCCAGGTTCAAGCCTGATGGAGGAAATCACACGTTAGGCGCCTAAACAAGGTCAGATTTCATGTGTTTGTCTTCTAATGTCCAACGCTTTTAAAAATTAATTTTATTTCTGAATAGGTAATACAGTCATAATTCAAAAATTAAAACACTAGGGCTGGGGATTTAGCTCAGTGGTTCTGCTGCCTGCCTCGCAAGCACAAGGTCCCGAGTTCAATCCCTAGTACCCAAAAAAAAAAAAAAAAAGGTAGGTCACGAAGTCTTCCTCCCACCAGAAATAAATACATTTACTCCTTCTTTGTGTATCCTTCAGGCTGGCTGGGTGTTTTTGTTTTTGCTTTGTTTTTTGGTGCCTGGGACTGAACCTGGGGCCTTCACACTGAGCTCTTATTATTTTCAATTTTGAGACAAGGCCTTGGTAAGTCACTAAGTTGCTCAGGCTGGGCTCAAACTTGCCCTCTTCCTGCCTCAGCCTCCCAGGGTGCTGCGATCACAAATGTGCACCACTGTGCCCAGCTACCTTAAGGTTCTTTCTGCAGATACAAATATAAATATTAAATACAGACAGTTTCCTCATCCTATTTCCCACCATCCGGATGTCTCTGCATTCAGCCCATAACCTACTGATGGGCATTTGAACCTTTCCCTGGTCTTTTTATTCTGAGGCGTTCACCGAGACATTCTGCTGGTCTGACAGCCTTAACTCGTTTAGATTCTTTTTTAGCAAACATTAAACTTAGTTAGAAAAATAATTAAAAGGTAAAACTATGAGTTTTTCTATCTTTTGATACCACAGTAGATCCTGGAGAGAAGACACAATCAACATTTAGAGAAGTTAGGCAGCTCATTTAATTGAAGAGCATGACACTGAAATTCGGTAAGTATTTATTTTGGGGGTTTCCCAAAGAAGGGCCATGGCGGTCATGGCATATACCCCCATTCGCACTCTTTCCTGCTGGGCCAACAGTTCCAAACAGTGGCTGCACACAGCTATGTGTTTCCCACAGCTCTCGTCTGGGAACAGTCCCAGCCAGAAATGCTACAATTTAAGCAGAGAGAGAATGGAGAGAGAGGAGGGATAGAAGAACAGGGAAACAATCAACTTAGTCAAGTACTCCAGTTTTCTCAGATCCTTTGTGTGTGCGGTACTGGGGACTGATCCCAGCTCCATCATTGCAAGCTCCATCTCCAGCCCTTTTTTGTTTTTGTTTTTAAATTTTGACAGAATATCTCACAAAGTTGCCCAAGGTGGGCTTAGACTTGTGATCCTCCTGTCTCGGCCTCCCAGACTGCTGGGATTACAGGCGCGAGCTGCCACATCTGGCTGAGAACCTCTAACGTGTCAGGGTGGGAAGAAAGAAAAAGGAACCAATGGATTTATACCTCTATGCCATGAAGGCTGTTTCCTGATACGGCCTTTGGTAATAGTTCATAATAAAACTGGTGACAGTGTCCCATATGGTGACTACACGGAAATTTTCTATAGGAGACATGCCCAAGCCTATTAGTAGAAAAGGCATCCAAATTTTAAAAGAAAATGGAATATTTCTAAAGAAATACATTTTTATTTCCAAATATAAACACCGACTCCAGTGGTAACCAAGAATTTATTGGTTAGAAAACTCACAGTAAGAAATTCATGCATGAGCACAAAAATATTTCAATGTAGATAGCTACTGTAGCATTATTTATAAAAGATAAGCACTGTAAACAGTGTCATAAGACAAATAAATAAATCATAATGTAGTCATAATACACAATATCACAGAGCTGTAAAAATGAAGCAGACATATGTGTACTGTGTAGGAAAACTCTCCAACGCATGCTGTCACTAGAACACAGTTCATTATAAATTAAGTTGATCTTGCTTTTTAAAAGTATAAACCACTAGGCAAGGTGGTGCACTCCTGTAGTCCCAGCACTTGGGAGGCTGAGGCAGGAGGATTGGCCACCAGGAGTTTGAGGCCAGCCTGGGCGACTGCATAGTGAGTTCAAGGCCAGCCAGAACTACATAGCGAGATCCTGTCTCAAAAAAAAGTACAAACCAAAAGTATGCTATTAAACCTGCATTTATGTAAATGCACAGAAAAATAGTCACAAGCCGATCTGCTGGCTAAAAAAGTACTTTTAACTACTATCTTATTTGCTTTTTCAAACAACAGGAATACATCCATATCTTATTTTACTTGCTTTAAAATATAACTACAATTTCTAGAGTTGTTGTTTGGGTTTTTTTGGTACCGGAGATTGAACTCTGGTCCTTGCGCTTACACAGCAGGTGGTGAAACCACTGAGCTAAATCCCCGGCCCTCTAGAGTTGTTTTAATGAATACATAAGATTTAAGTATACTAGAACCTGCTAAATATAAAGGAGGTATTGGCAGTGGCGGCAGCAAATACCTCCCTTTTTCCATAATTAGGCATTCTTGCCATCTTACTTAACAGAGAATTTATTTGGCAAACCCTTCTTCAAAGTACAAAAGCAGGGAAAACTGCCCCAGGCAGATTACTGTGCACCTCTCCCTGTGATATTTCATGTTATCACGCTATTCACTTGTTAACTAGAACTGAGTTCTGGTACTACGGGACACTTAGAGAAAGCAGCTCTAAAAAAGCATAACTGCTGGCTGCACCTCTCATCTTAGATCAGGATAGAAAGGAAGAAACAGTGGAGAATGGACAGGAGATAGAGACTCAGTCAGCAGAACCAACGACCTGGGCTCAGCCGGGTCACCTGCAAGATCCACTGAGCGATTATGGTCAGGGTCAGGAGTGAGCTGGTCTCGGAGATCTGCTGGCTTCCTGGCATCATCCGGGCCCCAGGCCTCCTCGTTAGAGCCCCAGGGAGCCCTTCTCCCTCCCTGAGTGGGACTCCAATGTGTGCTTCAAGCCCCTGCTCTCCGCAGTCCCTGAAGAGCTTTCCAGAACTTCTCCAGGCAGAGCCATTTCTTCTGCACACTTCGGATTCTCTGCCAGCTCACTCTTCACTACAACTGTTTATCTGTGGCTCCTGCCCCTTCCCTGCGTCCTTCAAAGATGCCCTACTCGTTTCCTAGTCTACCATTTGGCGGGGGGTTAAGGGCTTAAGAGAAGAAAGGAGAATATGAAACCCCAGGGGCTCGGAAAAGCGCTCCTGTAGCTACCTGCGGTCTGTTCAGGATGAGACACCCCCCCGCCCCGGCCGCCCCACGGTGAGTCGTCTATTTCTTCTTTGCCAGGAAGTCAGAGGACGTTTTTTGCCTCTTTCCTTTAGAGAAGGAACTCACATCCTGCTTGGCTCAGTCTCAAATGAGAAGTGTGGCTCTTTCTCCCTTTGAAATCCATGAACGTGTACCCCGCGCTTCAAGAAAGTCAAACTTACACAATGACTCAGGAAAGCGATTGGTTTTAAGAAAATAATTCTTTGTCCCTTCAAAAGAAAGAGTAATATCACAGTTCCTTTATCTTAAAAAAGAAATTTAGCGGGCCGGGGATTTAGCTCAGTGGTTCTGCCGCCTGCCTCGAAAGCGGAAGGAACTGAGTTCGATCCCTGGTACCAAAAAAAAAAAAAAAAAAGAAATCTAGCTTCTGAAAACATATGTAAATGGCATTTGTCATCCCCACTGCCACAAAACTAGGACAGCAACCTCCTAGCTAGTCTCGTCCCCTCCGCTCCCGTCCATCCCTCCCTTGGCTCCCATTGGCTTTTTAAATCACAAACAGGACTGGTTCCTCCTGTCCACTAGTTTCTTAGGTACCAGGACTGAGCTCTCACCCACCACCGTCCACCCTATAGGAGAGTAAAGGGCTGGGGTACGGCTCAGTGTGGAGCACTTGTCTGAGAGTCCCAAGGTCCCGGTTTCCGCCCCAGCACTGAAAAAGAAGGAAGAAAGAAAGAAAGAAAAGAAAAAGAGGCTATTAGGAGCACACTTTTGATTTTTTTTTTTTTCATTTTAATTGAAAGCAGACTAAGACCTGAAGTCAAGTGGAGGGCACTCTTCAATATAAAAGGCACACAGTCCCTTTCCCATGGCTTTCAGGAATTCAGGACTGCCTGCCCTCACATTTAAGTGAACTTCAGGTTTGGGTGGGAAAAGGCAAGACCCTCAGCCTCCAAGTTACCAGGAGAAGGGGTGTGTAGCCCTCAGCATCTACCCTGGTTGGGCAAACTGGTTACTTTGGCTGATTCTCTGTTCTGGTTAATTGGTGATTACAGTACACATGTGTAGACCACCACATTTTAAAGAGCTACAAAACAAAATATTCTTAACCTCAACTCATCCAACTTATTTAGCTGATGATTTCCAAGGTGTTTCAACATACAAATACCTCAGGGTACTCCCCACAAATGTTACTGTCTTTGTGCTATAGAGGTTAACAAAAGGTTCCAAATGAGTGAGTTTTGGATAAATTAGAGGTCTATTATTATGAACTTCAAGAACCTGGCAGGCATTATTTTCTCATGGCAGAATTTGTTGCTAAAATAATCAGGCAATCATCTGGGAAAATAAAATCATATGTAATTGAGGAATCACTATGAAATTGAAGAGCCAATTCACCTGCATTGCCTCCCCCCCAATAAAGTAAAACACCTGCATGCATGTAAGGAGGAGAATGCTGGGGTTTTCAGGTGTATGGCTGATGAAGCACGAGTTTGATCAGCCTCCCTGACCCAAGCCTAGACCATGTGGGGGGCCTGAGTGGAGAACAAACTAACATGCACTGTGGGAACCCAGCTCCCAGAATCCCCAGGGCAATCACAGGCAGGAGAGGCAACTGAGGAAGCAAGGAGAGCCTGGCTAAGGACACTCAGTGAGGGACTGCACCCAAGTAAGTCCCATCTGTTTCCATAGCGACTCTGAGCTCTCAAAGACAATACAAAACCCTCCTGTGGGAGGGAAATCACAGCACTGTGGAGAGCGTTATCTGTGAAGAGAGGCAAATGTGCTAACCGGTCCCCTATGGCAGAACTGGAACTGAAACTACCAGAGACCCCAGTCCAACAGCCTTTAGAGTGATGGTCATATTCTACTGTGTGCCATGCACTCACATGTCCAAGGCCATTTCACCTACCTATTTCCTATCCCTCAGTTTTGAAAGTTCTCTTTAAAACTCCTGGACATTCTGTACAAAGGACATCCAGAGCTAAACTGAACTAGGACCTAGAGCTACTCAAGGAAGCAAATAAATCATGAGTGATAGCCAAGCCCAATCCTCTACTTGTCTGTTAAAGTTCTCCTCTTCCCTCATACACACATTCTCACATTGTGACTAGTAGCAGTTTTATGGGCCAAATCATAAAATGAGTAAGTCAGATACTGTGGTGACCCCTTGCAAACAGTTCTGAGCCAGGTGAATTGCAGTTATGAATCCAGTAACTTCCTTTTCTCTATAAACTCATGTCCATAAAACCATAAATCCTCAGCAGCACCAACAATTCATGCTTCTTGAGCATGCAGGTACAAGAACTCATGGACGCGCACAGCTTGAATGGAACAGAAACCAGTGAAAAATGTCTTAAGTTTGTGTGTGGGCTATAACAAAATCCCATAGACTGTGTAAGTTATTAACATGTTCCACAGACTTGAACCACCGGTGGTACATGCATGACTGTCCCACTGGTGTTGTACCCGGCAATGGAACCGTCCCATACCACCCAAAGGGATAGTCAGGCATGTACCACCGGTGGTTCAAGCCAGCAGGAATGTAACATGTTCAATCAGAGCCCTGTCTTGAATGTGCTAAATAAGAGAAATGTATTTCTCATCGTTCTACGGACTGAGAAGTCCAAGATCAAAGTTCCAGCCTCCAGTGAGGGCCTTCTTGCTGCATCAACCCATGGTGGAGCACCAAGAAGGGAAGACAGGAAGACAAAGAGAGGGGTAAGGGGGCTAGCTCTTAATATTATTACTTTGGGAATTAGAATTTCAACATACGAATTTGAGGGGGGGATATACTTTCAGACCATAGCAATAGTTGGTCTAAGACCTTATAATCCATTCCCTCTCAGAGAGCGCACTACCTCACAAAAAGACCTTGGCTCTTTTTAGTAAAGAGTTCCTAACACAAGATCAGGTTTCCCTTTTGAGGGGAACATCGGGGATTCTTAATTGTTTGCTGTTGAAAGAAGTGAAGAGAAGGGAGAAAAGTCAGTGGGGCAATTGGATGAGGACTCTCTGGACATCTGTGAGAAGACAGGTCAGTGGTTACTCCTGGGCAGTGGTGAAGGAATTTCCCTGCTTGGCTGGGTTATAGTAAGCACCCCTTCCTTTAAATGACCATCAGGCCTCACTCCAGGATTGGCATTCACTCCAGGATTCTACAAATCTTTAGAAAGTGATGCAAAAGCCATTTCTCATGAAAAGGAATCAGCATGTGTATTCACAGACTGAAGCCATCATACTTTGTCCTAGTGAAATAGATCACCAGATTTCTCAGGTTCAATTTTTACCTCTTTTAAATGAAAATTAACATCTAATGCTTTCTTGTCTTTTTTTTGTTGGAGGGGGGGTTACTGGGGAT
>NW_004625226.1:0-12531 GCF_000247695.1 Heterocephalus glaber
TTATAACTGAATTCTAAGAGCTAAAGTAGATATCACTGGTTGCATTTGCTAGAGTAGAAATCAAAAGGCAAGAAAAATTACATGGTTTTCCCAGTCTTTCTAAAACTTTCAATGGTGCTGCATTTGCTGCTTGAAATTTAGTTGTATTATGTGGACCCAACTTTGGATGTGCTGATACTTAGCAATTAGATTCAGGAGTGGGGATACCTTTCTTCCTCAGAATCTTTTCTTACTCTTCAGCCTTTTCTAGAAGGATCCAATCATTTCCTCAGGATGAAAGGTAAGACTAATATAAACTACATCTAAAGGACCAGACTTTTACCAGCTGCAAAATACAATGGAGCTGTATGATGATGAGAACCACTAACACCTCAAGATCACATCCTCAACTCTGAACAAACTGGATACACATCATTCAGTGCCTCAGGCACACTGGACAAAGTTTTCCATTATGTTATCCCAAATAGCCTAGCCACATGGATGGCAATAAATAATATTGACAGAGAAATTCAGTGTCAACTGTGGGGATTAAAAACTGTTTGAAAATAAAAGAACAAAATGTTTAATTTATTAGGAATTAACAACCACTTTTATCTGAATTCCCCTGGATAAAATGAAGAACCAGAATATATCGACCAGTTTTGTTTCTATATTTTTGTTTTCCCCCTCCTTTAGCTGTGGCAGAGAGTAGCAGTAATTTAGCTTTTTCAGAAACTAGAATATTTAATTTTTACTGGAAGTTCAAAAAGATACATAATTTTGTACAGTCTAGAAATGCAGCTGCCAGATGATAACATGTACCGTATATTAACATATATAACAGAACAGAACTACATATACAGTTTTAAGGGACTTTTCTCTATCTTATGCTCAGATCCTAATATTTTATATAAACCCAAGAAGTAGGAAAAAGCCACAGAATTTATATTAAATGAGCACCAAGGGCTTAATTCAATAATGCTTGAAAATTGATTTGAAATTTATTGACCTTGGAATCAAGGGACTCCAGTCTCAATTCAACCACTCATTTTCTGAGCATGGACAAGAGTCTAAATTTCTTTTGCCTCCTTTTTTCTCTGTAAAATTGCTAATACAGACCTCCCACCTCTAATTTCATAAATATTTAATTTGCACATGGACTGAAATCATTATATGAAAGCAACGTCCACAGACTCCAATTCTTTCTTTTCAATTTCCTGTTTTTTAAAAATCAAAGTTATACATTCTTATGGAGTTAGTGCAATAATTCCATAAATATATACCATATGCAATAATCAGGTTATTATAGTGTAACACATCCATCATTTCAAACATTTGCTTGTGTTAGAAACATTCAAACTCCTTTCTACTAGCTATTTTGAAATATAAAATAAAATACTGTTAATTAGAATTTATTTCTCCTTATAACTATTCTTGTACTTGATCACCGATCTCTCTCTACCTCCTTTTCCCCTTCCCCCTTTCAGACTCTGATAATCACTATTCTACACTCTATGTCCATGAGGTCAACTTATTTAGCTTTTAATATGTTCTTTTAGTTTATCTGCGTGTTACAGAAAGTGTAAATTCCCAGGATTGTTCCATGAAATAAATATTATAAGCTTACTCAATTTCTTTTTACAAAGGAGGTCATAGGAGAAAACATGAACAAATTGACTTGGAATCCTTTTGCTCAACTTTTTAAGTAATAACAATTGTAGTACTGACTGATAGTGTTTCAGTATTTGCTGTTTGGCAGGTATTCTAACCACTAATGCTCTACATACACTATTTTATGGATCTTTATACCCCTTGCACAAGGGAAATCCTATTATCTCCTTGATTGGATGAAGATACTGAATCTTAGAAGTTTAAATGGCTTTCAGTAGCCCACATATCTTTTAAAACCAAGTCCACCTGACTCTGGAACATTAGTAACAATATCATAGAATATAGGGCCTTACTCTTCAAAAATGTAGAGAAATATTAAAATACGAACAGTACTTTAACAATAGTAAAATGTTAGCTCTCAAATTGACAATTCATTATGCACGTGTTTCAATCATTCAATCATTAGCTTTTAATATTATAGTTATTTTTATAGTAATAAGAAAGGAGACTAAAGTAATATATTGTGTGTTTCAAGTAAAAAGGGGGCAATGATTGAATCCATTTGGAGTCAATTCTGCTGCAGCCAATCTTTTACTGAAATGAGGTTATAATATAAATGAATATACACTTGTACTAGAAGGAAACATATATAGTCTTTAAAGTTATTCAATTTATATTGCTACTTAGTTGTTAAAGTGTTGGTGAAGTAGCATGTATATAAATATGACACCAATGACAGCTATAAAGATAAACCTTTTACATTGTAACTTCTCAATTTAAGCACACAAGACTTACTTTGAGGAATAAATCATGATAACAGGCAGCCACTACATTTATATGAAAATGAATAAATGTCCTATACTATCAGTTTATTAACCTATAATGAATAGATACTTTATCATCCCTTTGTAGATTTTTTGAAATACCTTGGCACAATTGTGATACAGATAATGCAGACTCATCTCATTACTAAGAATTAATTTTATTACCTAAGAAATTGATTTTCTCCACACCCAATAGTAGATTAGACTGGAAGAATACATGCCTGACCCAACACTTTAGCCAGTTATGTGACAAACCCAGTGAGAATATGTTCAGTTCTATTCTTCTTTATCTGGGGGAGATAAGAAGGTATAAAGATTATATATGGGTGGGGAGGGGGATTACAGGCCGAAGGGCTCTTAGGGCACAGTAGTGAGGAGCCTCTAGGAACAAGTTCTCAAGATTTTTTCCATATAACAGATGTTATAGGAATGTTTCCTAGCTGGGGGAGGAGTGCCCACAGTGTGCCCCCACATGTTAGACTGTGACTGCCATTTCTGCACTGTGACATTAGGGTCATCACAAAATCCTTGGGTTCCATGTCTCCCATTGTGATTTACCCTGTTGCTTGATAGTTCCTTTACTGTATTGTGCATTTTCCCAAGAAAGAAGGCTTAATTTTGTATCTGAAGTACAAATACAGAACAGTGGAAATGAAGATTATTCAAAGAATGACCCAAGAATTTTTCTGGGTTGCATGGAAACAAGCCAGAGGTGAGTCCCCTGGCCTTCATCAGGAGAGGCTGGACAGCCAGTTTTATGTTCAAAGAAAATAGGAAACAATATATGCAAATATTTCCCAGAACACCTCTAAATACTTAAGCATCTACTAGCACCCAAATGAACCCAAATGAACCCAAAATTTCCTGAGCAAAGACATTCTAATATTCAACCTATTAAAAAGAAAAGCAGCAGAGAGCATGGTCTCTCTTCTGGAGCACGTTCTGATGGTATATCCATTCCACCTCTGTGCAGGATGCTGAGAGAATAAGAAACCCATACATCTACTGACTCTCCTGCCTTCAAATTCCAGCCAGTATGAGAGGACATCAGTGGTGTTCCCCAGAGCTCTTTGCATAACATTTGGTGAGGATCAGCGCTTCAGGAATGTTAGACTTTGTCTGCTGCAGAGGAATGTAGTGATAAGTTGAAGTCACTTAGCCTATTCTGGTAGAAACAGGGTGAGAATTCAGGTCTTCTACTCTTGGAGAACAGGTCTATCTATGCACTCTAGATATCTCTTTTAAATTGGCCATATAGCTTCCTGGATCTTCAGTTAAAAGAATTACAGGCAGGGACTCAGACAGGTATTTGTACACTCACATTCATAGCAGCACAATAGCCAAAAAGGCAAAAACATGCCAAACACCTATCAAAGAATGAGTGAGTAAACATAATTCCCTATTCAGTATGAAATATCGCTCAGCCTTAAAAATGAAGGAATTTCTCACACATCCTATCACATAGATGAATCTTGATGACATTTATGCTAAGTGAAAGGAGCCAGAAGAAAAGGACAAAGATTCTATTCATATTATGTACCTAAAATAGTCAAATTCATAGAGACATAAATCAGAATAGTGATTACCAGGGACTAATAAAAGGGCGTAATTGAGAATTATTGTTTAATGGATACTGAATTTCTGTTCATGATGACGAATAGTTCTGGAGATGGAAAGCAGTGATGATTACACAACATTGAGAGTGTATTTAATGCTCCTAAACTTAAAACTGGTTAGAATGTTAAATTGTATGTCAGACACAAATATTTTGCCACAGTAAGGAAAAGTGAATACAAGAAGTACACAATTAAATTTTATAAAATCCAAAAATCCTTTTAGAATTAACTGTAATTATATAACCTCTCTCTTTTTTTGGTAAATCTCCTTTTTATGTTATTTTGTTATCCTTTTTATGTTCATCTCAGAATTCTAGTTACACTACCATACAAATTTGACTGATGGAATGCAACCATGAACCGTGGTGTCCACTTTCTTATGAGGTTTATGCTTTAGCGATACAACACCTTATCAGTTTATTAACTAGAAGAGTTTTTTCTTTAATGTCTTACCCCTCCCTCACATACAAACTCCCAAGTCAAACTCATTCTCCTTAGTCTAAACCATCCCTTATATCTTATAGTGGTCCCAGTATTCTCCTGGCCAAATAACTTTTTTAAAAACTTCGGAACCATCTTTGATCCCTTATTCTTTCTTTACCTCACCTGCATCCAATACTTTAGTTAATACTTTTGTATAGAGAACAAAGAATGAGCTTTGGCTAAATCTCTGTGTATGCTGGATTTTATTTCTAAGGAGGAATGTCCTGGTAAAATATACTAATATGGTCATGTTGATGTGTGTGTATTACTAAAGCCAAACTCAGCAGAAAAGTAGGTTCTGTGCTTGGAAACAACCCAGCTAACTGCAATCTAAGTGATGACAGGACTGTGAATTGCAGTAATAGAGTCAGGTGAAAAAAAGAAATTTACCAGAAAACGGGAGGTTATTAAATATGTAGCTGAATAAAAAATGGTATTGGTACAGAACAAATGTACCAAACAGGTTCAAATCTCAGACTTACTGCTTATTGCTTTGTATTTTTGGGCAAGTTGCTTAATTTCTTGGACCTAAATTTCTCTTTTGTAAAATAAGAATATTTATCTATATATTTCGGTATTGGGATACTAAATAAAATAATCTACGTCAAGCCACTGGCATAAAATAGGCATCAGTTTTAGTTGTTGTTTGTGGTTGTTTTCTACTTCTTACTCCTCCAAAGATCTGGGAAAAGTACATTAGTCCCCTGCTTACAGGCTTCAGTGGGCCCAGTTGTGTATTTTCTCATCTCTGCCCTTACACTTCTAATGCTAACCCCTTCTCTCCACCATTATAACCTACCTCTTCTCTTCCTCCAAACCCTAACTCAGCCTCTTCAGAAATTTCCCTGCTCACCAAACATCATCTTTTCCTCAGGTCTATTGTGTGTTGTCTAAGCTCTCCACAGATTCCCATTTGATACTGCACTTCCAATTGCGTATTTCTATTTTATAGGCTATAAGATTATTTGCCTTATTAGATAGATTGTAGGCTTTAAGGGGAAAGGCTTGTTGCCTGATATTTTATGCTTTTTACAGCAAGTAGAACTATAAGCCAGAACCTCCATTTTGTTCAATCTGTCCCCAGAATCTAGAAGAATATCCAGGACATAGGATCTGAATGAATAAATATATGAATGGTCATTTGGTTGTGACTCTTTAGGCTGGTACATTTCTTGTAGAAAGTAAACGTGCTCCCTTGTATTCTGTACTTATTCATCAAAGTAGAATTTTTGGTAGGAACAAAAGTCCATCAGAAGCTCTCATCTGAGAAGTACAATATTGAGTGAAATGGCCATTTGACCAAGAACTTCTTGTTCAGCCAATCCAGGAGCGGTCCCAAAAGGATGAGGTCATCTCTTCACTCAGTCACGTAATTGTAGCTCCCAAGTAAACAAATTTATACGAAAGAAAATAGTTATAGAGGAAAGAGAATTTTTAAAATATTATTATGGACATCTATTCAGAGGGAATATTTAAATTCATTAAGATTACTTCATACTTGAGATAGAAATTTTGACTCTTGAATTAGAAACTTTCCTCTCTTCCACAGTAAGCATTTAGTGCTATAAAGTTTCCTCTCAGCACTGTATTAGCTGCATTCCACAAATTCTAGGTGTTGTGTTTTTAATTTTAACTCAGTTCCATGCATTTAAAAATTTTCCCTAGTTACATATTTGTCTCGTGTATTTTTTAATATAGAAATATTTGAATATTTTCCTGTTGTTCATCTGCTATTGATTTCTAGTTTTATTTTGTTTTGTTTTTGTACTGGGGATCAAACTCAGGACCTTGTGTTTGCAAGGTAGGTGGGATGCCACTGAGCTAAATCCCCAGCCCTTGATTTCTAGTTTGACTCCATCATGGTTAAAGAACATTCTTTGTATAATTTCAATTATTTTACATTGATTGAGGTGAGGTTTGTTCTGTATCTCAGGGTATGATCTGTTTAAGTGAATGTTCCATGATTGCATAAAAAGAAAATGTGTATTCTGATATTTCTGGGTCATGTATTCTTTAAATATCAGTTAGATCCTGTTTTGTAGCATGTTAGTTGGTTGTGCAGTTTCTTCCCATCTTTACTAATTTTTCATCTACTAACTTGTTATGGTTTGGATCAAGAATGAACCTCAAAGTTCTCACACACTCATAGAAGGGGCTTTAGGAAAGTGATTGAACTATGGGGGCATTACAATGGACTTATTATTAGAAGGTGTGGCCTGGTCAGAGATGAGTCACTGGGGGCATGACCTTGAAGCATATATTTCCCTCCCTTATTCTTCCCTTCCCTCACTTCTTCTTCCATCCAGACCCTTCCATCTTGTACTTTCTGCTTCAGAGCTGTCAATTATGAACTGAAAACGTGAGCCCAAATAAACTTCTCTTCATTTAAGTTGCAGGTGTTGGGTATTGTGTTTCAGTGACAAGAAAGTTATTAAAATCGATTTTGGTACCAGGAGTGGCATTGTTATTGTTACTACCAGACTGTGTGGTTCAGAAGCCTTTGGAACTGGTTTGTGGGAGGAGTTTCCATAGGTTTGGAAATGCCATTTCAAGTATCCATGATATGCTATAGGCCAACCTTGGTGGAGATTCTAGTTTGAGCTCAGAAGATCATAATGCTGATAGAAATGCAGAAAAAAAAGTCAGGCTTAAGAGGTTTAGTTGGGAAACAGGACTCTACTGGCAGTTGGACTCTAGGCCATGTGTATTATGTTGTGGTAGAAAATTTGTCTACATTTTGCTCATGTTTTGAGATGGTGGGAGACTGAAATTAAGGCTGGCATACTCATTAATCTGGTGGGGGAGATTTCAAGGCAGCCCAAAATTCAAGGTGTAGCTTTTATACTTCTTTTAGCAAGATTTACACTGAGAAACTAGAGGAAAAACCTGATTCAGTTTTCAGTTTTTCCAGAAAAATAGCAACTGTAAAGTTGAAGCAGAGAAGAGCTTGGTTGCTAAAAAGATTAGTATTAAAAAGAAGCCAATGACTTTGACAGTAAGATGGATACCTCAAGGGCATCCTATGAATCTGCAAACCCCCACTCTTCACAGGCACATAGGTCCAAAAACAAAAGACTTTGCATTGAGAAAAGAGTCCAGGGCAACCAGCTCAAAAAGGTTGAAAATTGGTTCTTTGAGATTCATTCACAGGGCTCAGCCATCCAGGCACTCAGAGGTCTCTGCAACCATGATCCAAAGGGGCCTGGCTACTCCTTGAGCAAATGGCAGAGTTTGGTGTCATCCACATGGTGCTGTTGTGAGGTCAGGGAGGCATCCACTCAGATTTCATGAGAAGGCCTAGGAGGCCAGGCAATGCTCCTGAAGGACAATGCATGAAGATGTGAGAGTGAATCCAGAAGTGCAGTGGAGACCCCAGGAAGTTGGAGAAGCCAGAGATATGGAACATCTGAGGAAAACACTAGGCAATGAGTACCCCAAGAGAGAGGCTATGAGAGCTGCAACCAGCAATGCTCTAGGGGTAGGGCTGCCCATGGCATTTGGAGTTCACATTTTTGCCCTTGGTGCTGGACATGGAATTGCACAGTTTAATGTTTACCCTGCTGGATTTTGGTCTTGCTTTGGTCCCATTGCTTTCTGTTCCCTTATTTATCCCTTTTAGAATGGGAATTCTTATCCTATGCCATTGCATGTCACAATGTTTAACTTTATTTCTGTCTCTTTTCTTTCTTTTTTAAACAGGGGCTCACAGCTAAGAGATTTCCATCAGTCTCAGAGGAGACTTTAGATTTGAACTTTTTAGCAATAAAGTAATTCTGAAAACTGTGGTGACTGTTGGAGGTGGACTAAATGAATTTTGCATAAAGAGATACATAGGAGTATTTGGTAGGGCAGTGGTGGAATGTTATGGATTGGATCAAGAATGCCCTCCAAGTCCTCATGCACTTATTGACAGGGCTTTTGGAGGCTAATTGAATTATGGGTGTGCTACAGCTGACTTGCTACTAGAAGTGGGGCTTAGTTAGACCTGAGTAATTGGAGGTGTGACCTGAAAGGGTATATCTGCATCCCCAATTCCTCCCTTCTCTTTTTGATTCCTGGCTGCCATGACATGAAATTTCCTTCTCCAATCCCTTTCAACATGTACTTCTTGCCTTGGAACCAGTCAACTATGGGCTGAAAATGTGAGCCAAAAATAAACCTCTTCCTTTAAGTTGCAGGTGTCAGGTACCTTATCTCAGCAAACAGGAAGTAAATAAGACATAGATGCATCAGTGGATTTCATCTTTATCATATTTTCTGTTTGTTTCATGTATTTTGAAATTCTTTTGTTTATAGTATGCAGATTTAAAATGACTGTGATTTCTTGATGGATTGGTGTCAAAATTATGTAATACTTTTAGTAATTGTGTTCTGTAGTCTATGTTATTTGGTAACGTAAACAACGTAGGTACTCTTGCTTGTTCTGATCAATGTTGTGATGTTTTTCCCATACTTTCACTTTCAACCTACCTATGTGGTATTTGTTTTGAAGTTTCTTGTAGACAGTGTACATTTGGGTCAAAATGATCTCTAATGGTATTATGGTTCACAAACACTTTTCTTTGTGAACAATTTGGTTCACAAACAGAAGAATTTGGAAAAATTTTGTTTTTGTTTGTGAACTCTGCTTTGGGTAATGAGCATTATTATGGCCATCTTTCCCACATGAACATGAACATGGCCATCTCTTCCCAAATCGTGGAACAAATCAAGTTCATGAACCAAGGTACCACTGTATTTTAAAGTTCACTGATTGTGTCTTCTGACATCTTTGCACTCTACATCTTTGAGACCACACAATGATTTATTTTTATTATTGTATTTTTCAATACTATAAATTCCATTTGGTTCTTTTTGTAATGTCCATTTCTATGCTAAGATTTTTCTGTTTTATCATTTGTTTAAAAGGAATCTATAATTACTTACTGAAGGAATTTATATGGTGGTTCTACTAGTATGTTCCATATATTTTCAAGGTCTGATTCACTTCTGTATGCCTAAACCCTGTCTTTTAATTGACTACTTACATATAAAGTAGTTATTAGTATGTGAAAGTATATGTGTGCATTTTATTATTTATTGTCTCTTTCTTCAGTTTATTATTCATCTATTTTATTTTCTTCTTCCTGTGCTTTACTTGACCATTTTTTAGGTCTCTGGCTTTTCATTTTCTCAGTGGTTGCTCTAAATATTACAACACACATAGTACAACTTTTGGTAGTCCACTGGCATTGATTGAGTCAAGTATTGAAAACTTACCTATATTTAGATACCTATGCTCTGTTTTAAGAATATAGTTTTCTTGAGTATTTTTTTCCATGTACATTAAGCACTATAGTATTGTTATAACTTTTGTACCACCCATCAAATATTTTTAAAAGTTCAAAGTCTACTATATTTTACCCTAGTTTTGCCAAATTTGTTGTTTTTCTTTGGTTTTTGATATCCCCAGCCATCTGATACCTTTCTGTTTTGGGAGGTTCCTGTGGCCATTCTGTAATGGTAGAGCTGCTAGTAACAAATGCTCTAAGCTTTCCTTCACCTAGGGATGTCTATTTCTTCTTCATTCCTGAAGGATATAGAATTTGTGACTGAAAAATCTTTTATTTCAACATTTTAAACATGTTATATCATTTCTTCCTGGACTTCATGGTTTTAGATGAGAAACCTGCTATCACTCAAATTGTGCTCCACTATGGGTAATGTATTATTCTTTCTTACTGCTTTTAAGATTTTTGTCTTAATTTTAAGACATTTAATTATGATGTGCCTTGGGACAATTTCTGGAGAGTTCAGCCTGTTTGAGATTGACTCAGGTTCATGAATCTGTACCTTTATGCTTTTCACCATATTTGGAATATTTTTAGTCATTTTTTGTGTGGCATTTCAGCCCCACATTCTTTTCCTCTCCACTAGGAAATATGATGATACAAATGTTTAATTTTTTTCACAGGATTCTAAAGTCCTCTTCTCCTTTCTTCTTTATTTTATTTCATTGCTGAAATTACATAAATTCTGCTGTTCTACTGTTCCCTAAGTGCACTTTTTTTTTGGTCAGGGGACGGGGTGTTGAGACAGGGACTCACTCTGTATCCCAGGCTGGTCTGGAACTTTAGGGAATCTTCCTGCCTCAGCCTCCTGAGTGCTAGGGTTATAAGCCTATGCCAACACACCCAGCTTGAGTCTATCTTTTGTCATCTTCATATTACTATCGACCCCATCCATTGAGAGTTTTGTTTCCTGGGGAAGGGGTTGTTATTTTATTTTAGATTTTATAATTTCCATTTGGTTCTCTTTTATAGCTTCTATTTCTTTGCTAAGATTCTCCATTTTCCATTTGTTTCAAGAGAGTACATAATCACTTACTGAAGCAACTTTATGGTGGCTGCTTTAAAGCCATTTTCAGACAGCTCCATTCATGCTGATATTGGTGCCAGTTCATTGTCTTTTCTCACTCAAGTTATGATTTTCCTTGTTCTTGGTGTGCCAAGAGACTTTTCAATTGTATCCTGGACTGTTTGGATATTATTTTAGAAGATTATAGATCCCATTTAAATCCTACATTTTAGCAGGCTGTTCCAGTTGAGTATGTAGGTTATGGCTTAGTTGAATGGGTACTGTTCCATCACATTTCTGTTTTCTGCACCTTTTCAGTATGATTCTGGTCTTCTTGGTTCTGATTCTACTGAGGCCCCACTGGACCACTGCTTTGCTGTCAGTGAGGGTGGAAGGCACTTGCATGGACCAACTGTTGGCATTAGGTGGAAAGCAAGGTGAAGCATTCTTGGAACCCTCAGGATGAGGAGCAGGTCCCCTAGTCTACTCTTCAGTCACATGACGCTTGTTGTTTCTACAGAAAGAGGGAAGTGCCTACCCAAGATATCTTCTGATGCTGGGTGAAAAGCCAGAAACCATGGGATCTGAGTAGTTCTGTTACTAGATAGGCGCTCAGAAGACTGTAGGCTTAGTTTGCATTTTGCCACACAAAAGATTTTAGGCCTCGATTTTTTTCTGTTAGTGAGATTGAAGGGCATGGAGACACCTGGCCTTCATAGTCTTCTGCTTTGGGTGAGAGCCTCAGACACAGTGGGCTTTCTGGAGCTACCAGCCTAGGAAGCAGAAGTGCTGCTGCAGCACAGTGTGGGGAGGGAAAAGAATTGGCCTTCTTTGATTTTTATGTAGCCTCTGCTGAAAGTGAATTTCCCACTGCTGCTGTAAGGTATGGGGCAGGGATGTTGACCCACCTGGGTCCGGGGTTAGGGTTAGCGTTAGGGTTCTTGCCACTCCTGCAGGAAGATGGGATCCAGTATTGCCATGGGGCATGAATCTCCACACTAAGCTCCCACTCAGACCCTTTTCCTGGTGCTTTGGCTAGAGAACACAGGCTTTCCTTGTTTCTTTCTTTTTGTCTGTGTCTCCTGGCTTGAAGTCCTTTCTGTTATCTAGTCTGGGATGTATAGGAGACAAAAAGAAAACCCAGGAAACTCATTATTTTGCTATTTGAGTTCTGATACTCTTGTGCTTTTTCCCATCTTTCAGAACTGTCTCAAAATTGTGGAATTTAGTTGTATTTAGAGAGGAAGAACAGTAAAGTGAGAGTCTATACCATCTTCCCTCAAACCTAAAGGCCCACACTTCATGCTTAAAATACAGAGAGGGAAATTAAACTGACAAGGTTATCATCTAGTAGTGTTACTAATAGCTAGGTGTCCACCTTACACCTAGGCTATTGTGGGGCAAGTTAAACAGTGCATCTCCTTTGTGATGTGGTTTGAGGTCTTCTTTAGTCTGGTATTTAAAATAATGAATGTTGGCTTTTGGGCCACCGTCTGTCCTGCTGCTCCCAGCACAGAGGTAGGGGCTTCTGAGCCACCATCCCACTGCTCCTGGTCCAGAGGAAGGGGCTTCCTGGCCACCATTCCTCCCACTTCTCTGAGCCCAGAGGAAAGGGCTTTTGGACCACCATCCATCCTGCCATTCCCAGCCGAGAGGAAAGGGCTTTTGGGCCACCTTCTGTC
>NW_004625227.1:0-10999 GCF_000247695.1 Heterocephalus glaber
GGGGAAAAAATAAGAACCAAGATGCATTATGTAAAGGTACAATTCCCAATGAGAAATGTAATTGTGTTGTATACCTACAATGTACCAATAAAATACAAAAAAAAAAAAGAATGTAGGATCTGCTTGTATTGAGTACATATAGTTGCCTTGGTAGTATGTTTGGTTGTTTATATACATTGCCAATTTAGTTCTTACAATATCCCTGTGAGTAAGGTATTTCTCCTGAGTCTTAACATTAAGACCTTAATAACAAGGCTGTCCAAACTTCCTCTAGTTTTTAATATTTGTTACCATAACATTTTTTTAAAAAGAGAGCAGGTGGCCAGTGGACCACAGGTTGGATGTGTCTGGTAGATCAAAGAGAAGAAAGTCAAAATTTTTCCCTTTTTAAAATTAGTATGTTTGTTATACAGAATAAATATATCCTCATCATGGGGAGTTCATACATATACATTTCACATCTTGATCCTTTTTGCTTCTTTTTCCCCTCACTCCCTCCTGTCTTTCCCATCCCTAGAATCCTTTTCCATCTCCATATATGCCCTTGCCACTTCCTGAAACAGTTCTGGAAGTCCCCTTTTCTTAGTGTAAAACTATGGTGAATTCTGCTGCCTAATGTCATCCAATGAAAAAGCAGGCTTGTGGGCCGGGGATTTAGCTCAGTGGTACCGTGCCTTCCTCGAAAGCGCAAGGTCCTGAGTTCGAGCCCCGGTACCAAAGAGAAAGAGAAAGCAGGCTTGTGTAAACATAACAGTATATCCTCATCCACTTTATTCACCAGATCTTCCCCAAAGTTAAGATAACTATGAAGGATAAATGTTTTGAATTGATTCAGGACATAGAGGCAGCCACAACAGCGAAACCAAAGACATTAATGAAAAGGGGCTTCCAGAGCTGCTGCAGAGAGTGGCAGGAATGATGAGATAAATGTATTTGAAGTGAGGAGGGTATTTTGAGGGAGGTTAATGGCAATGTGTCTTTTACTACAATAAATGTTTAAAATTTAAACATTCACTATTTATACATTATACAGTGTAGATTTCACTGAGAAGCTACTTGGGACTTTAAAGATGTGTGGTCATGATACCATTCTACATCTGTAGAAGAGGTTTTCCCATGTCCTATCTCATTAGTGTTTCTGCTGTTAAGCAGCCAAAGCTCAGAGAGGAGAAGCATCTGGCCAAGGGCCACACAGCTCGGTGCAGTTGAGTCTAGACTTGGGCCCCGCACGGGGAGCTCACAGGCATCTGCTCTTTTTGTCACCTGAGGATGCAGTGTGCAGCAGAGGACCCAGTGCCTACCACTTCAGAGATCATCCCCCACTCACCTGGTTTGGGATCATCTTCTCTGTGACTTGGTCACCTTGTTCAGACTGGATCTCCCTCACAATGAAGCCCTCCTTTTCATCTTTGACCCAGCAGGACCTCTTGATGGCATAGGGCTTGTTTATGGCTTCAAGCCTCTCCTTGCTGGGAGGTGCCAGGAAGGGCATATGGCCCCCATTGTACCCACCAGGCATGGTGGCTTGTCTGCAGGAGGAGCAGGAAGGAACCTAGGGCAGGAAGCAGGACTTCTGGGATGCTAAGGGGAAAGGCCTGGGACAGGCTGCAGAGGCTGGTAGACAAGCTGGAGCAGAATATCTTGACAGGGACAGAGCTTGCTTCTCTTATGTCCTTGGGATGTACAAGTGCTACTAGGTCTTCATAATAAAGGAGAAGAAATATGCTAATAATGGCTCACAGCTGTGTAACACTCAACAACACAAAATGCTTCAGCATCTTGCATGTCCTGTGTTCCTCACACTAGGGCTGAAAGGTAATGATCAGAAAGCCCATTTTTATGGAAAAGACTAGGGCCAGGAGAGGTTAAAGCAAAGGTGTTTAACTAAGGTCCAGGAAATGGGAGATGAAAACAATGACCATTTGGCTTTCCCTTTCCTTCAGGCATGAAGAGAGACCACATGCCACAGTAGTTCCAGCCCAGCTAAAGGCTTGTTCCTACACACACTACAGATATTCATTCCCCTTTTACTTCAGAGTGGAACAAACATCTCAAAATATTGTTTATGCTCATCTCAACATTGAGATTATAGTCTCATCGGATCCTCAGTTGGATGTTATATTTAAATCTGTTCAGGACAAAGGACATTTGATATTACGATATTGCAAATTCATTTTAATGTTCCAATAGCAGTATTTCATTTGTTTTCGTTTGTTGTCCTATGTGTTTGACTTTATGCACTTTAAAGTACTACCAACAGTACCTGACTTGTGATGGTTCAGCCATAATGGTGGTTCAGCTTATGATTTTCTGACTTTAGGACATACAAAAGCATATTCAAGGTTATTTTGCTTTTTACTTTCAATCCAGTAGTCAATAAATCACAGTGAGTTTATTATAAAGCAGGCTTTGTGTTAGATGGTTGTGTCCCACTGTAGGCCACTGTATGTGTTCTGAGCATGTATAGAGTGGGCTAGGGCTAGGAGACCAGGCATATTAAATGGGTTTTCTGGAACCCCAGCTCTCTGGGGGGCTGAGGCAGGAGGGTTAGAAGTCCAAGCCCAGCCTAGGCAATTTAGTGACTTGGCATGACCCTGTCTCAAAATAAAAAATAAAAAGATCTGGGGACACAGCTCTACACAGAGGCTCTGGGTTCGATCCTCAGTGTTACAAAAAGAGATGATTAATATTTTAAACATTTTCAGTTCATGACGGGTCTGTCAGGATGTTAGCCCATTGTAAACTGAGTAGTATGTGTAATTTGAACAGGAATCCATCAGCTCTACCAGATGCCACATAGGTCCCTGATACAAAATGATTGCCGGGTCGATGATTATCGCTCCGAAAACAAGGCTGGGCTGACGTCAAGACTGGAGTTCTCCATCTCCAAAATCCAGACAGTTTCTCCAGGAAGGAGGGGAACTAAGGGCTCAGAGGAACAAGAAGAGAAGTCGGGGGCCTCTCTATTTTTGTCTTGGGAATGAAAAACCTTCTTGAAGTTTTGGGAAGGACGTGGTTCTGAATCTCTTTGCCTACAGTTCTGTTCTTAAGGCCAAGAATGCAGCCTCCATCTTTAAATAACCCTATGGGGATGTCTCCAAGGAGGCTGAGTCAGGACAGACAAGGCGTGGAGGCCAGGCCAGACACTCCTCTCCTAATCCTCCTGTGGAGCCTGGAGCCTGATCCCACACCTCCAACACGGGGTCATTGCCCAGAAAATGAGCCTAAGAGGCAGAGGGCCAGGGCAGGGGCTTATAATTTAGTGGGCTGTAGATCCCTCTGGCCATCTGGTGGTGATCATGGTCCGATGGACAAAATGTTTGAAATTCAGGTAATAAAATACATAGGGTTACCAAGGAAACACAAGACATTATAACATCATGATTAATAAAATATTTAAAATGCATGACACAGCCAGTCATCTTTGTGGCTTTTTACAAATATACCCAACTCATAATCTAGCAGCAGGTCTAATAAACACTGTCACTCTATGGCAAAAATTAGAACTAGTCATATTTTGACATGACTGCAACAGTTGTAATATGATAAGGAAGTAGTGACTTCCATTACAGAGCAAGTTGCTGAGACTGCTGTAAGACTGTGATTTGTTGCCTGCATTATAATGGGAAGGATGATACATTTCATTTAAAAGTAGTGGCAATAGCTGGGCATACACGCCTGTAATCCCAGTCCTGGGGAAGTTGAGGCAAGAGGATTGCTACAAGTTCAAGGCCAGCCTGGGCTATATAGTGAGTTCAAAGCCAGCCTGAACTACACAGTGAGACCCTGTCTCAACAAAAGTAGTGAAAATCATGATGGAATTGTTTTCCCATTGTAGACCCTGAAGCGCCAGGTTAAGAATTGCCTAAGCCCGCCCATGTCTGTCATGAGGAACAAAGTCCTGGCTTCTATTGATAGCTTTGAGTAGCTTTCGTCCAGCCTCCAGGAGACCTACTTTGTGTTTAGCTGTGCCTCAAGTCATCTTGGGCAGCTCAGTTGCCTTCCTGGAGCTTCTCTCTTCTCATTCCCCTTCTAGAAGCTAACATTATTCAACATAAACTTACCAATTGGATTATCTTTTGGTTGTCTAGCTTCTCTGGTTCTGCTTAACACTGATGGAAGTCACTGGGGAGATGAGACCAAAATCCACACAGAAAGAAAATGCAAATATCAACAAAGTCTGATTAAGATACTCTAACTTGTCATCAAGACAAAACATCTGCCCACCTCTGGGGTCTGGATTCCTTTTCAATTGTTCTAATGGGGGGAGTAGAGGTAAAATATTCCTCTTTCTTTATACCAACCAGGCTGTTTCTATTTAAAAAGAAAACCTGTGGTTCTGCTATGAACCACAAAATAAGATACTCTTGCTGTTGTCCCCTAGGGCACAGAGCCCTCCAGCCAGGCACTGCCCTTGGGGGATGCTCAGGTCTCCAAAACCAGGCTCCATCCCTTTCAGTGGCCACACCCTTCTCATCCATCATGACCCCTCCCCATGCAGACCACTCTGGTCCCCCTAGGTAAAAGCTCTTCTCAGGGTATCTCTGATAACCAAGATCTGTTTTTTAAAATCACAAACCACAGAAGGGAAAATATGTAGCTCATGGAATTTGAAAGCTAAATGCATCCTCAGAGGGAAAAGATGCTTTCCAGGACCTCAAGTAGTACAGGAAAAGGGGCTGATCTGGGTTGGAATCCAGTTTGCTTGGATCTCACCGTGGATGCTGTGTGAGCCCCAGCAGCTTTTTGCAGCTATCTATGAATCTGAACCCCCAGTGGATGTGCAGCACAGGTTGCTTGGAGGATGGAATGACATGCTGCCTCCGTAGTCCCTGGGGCAGGCAGGTGCTCACGAAATGCCCATTTTTGCTCACCTCTCATCTTGACATCCACTTTCCTCAGGGGTCTTCTGAGTCTTTGCAGCACAACCTCTCCATTCCCATCCCAGCCACTGGGCCTGCGGTACTTACCTGAGAGCATACTGGGAAGACTGCATGTCCAGGCCGGGGATTTAGTTCAGTGGTTCCGGTGCCTGCCTTGCAAGCACAAGGTCCCAAGTTCGATCCCCGGTACCAAAAAAATAAATTAAAAAAAAAAAAAAAAAGACTGCGTGTCCAGCCAGCCCAGGCATTCCCTTTTATACCTGCCCGAAGGTCTGAGCTAGTGAAACCTTAGAAAAGACAAGAGGTCCTTAGGGCTCTGGGGTTAGGGTTAGGATGAGTTTCGCTGGTAAAGTTCAAGCTGGGACTGCACTCAGGAGGGGCTGGCTCTCAGAGGGCGCCGCCTGGGTCGACCCTGGCAGCCTTTGGTGGGGATGAGTGTCTCGTTGATGACCCTGTTAGCCTGGACTTCACTCTTCATGACGCCCATGACCCCCTCCAGCCCCACAGACAGGAGCCATGTGACGTCATGGTGCAGGGTCAGGCTCAGCGCCCAGTCCCTGCCTCTGAACTCCTCTGTGGCCTCCTGGGCACTGTGTGGCCTGGAGCAAGTCCCGTGCCCTCCAGTCCTTCCTGCTTCATCTGTGAAGTGGGGCGCTTGGATGGCGGCCTCTAGGGGTTCTCTGTGCTCTTCTCAAGTGTGGAGAGGATCCCTGGGTCTACACCTGGAGGAGGCTTCTCTTGGCATCAGCCATCGCCCCGTCTCCACCCCTCAAGTCCCCAGTGCATTCTTTTCCCCCCTTGGAGTAAAATTTACATGACTTAAAGTTAACCAATTTACACAAGCAATTCAGTGGCATTAGTACATTTATAGCGTTGTATGACCACCACCTCAGTCTAGCTTCATGGCATTTTCATCAGCCTCAAAGGAAACCTCGTACCCATTAAACAGTTTCTTCCTAGTCCCTGGGACCCTCCAATCTGCTTTCTGACTCTGCATTTGCCTGTTCTGGACATTTCATATAAGTAGGATGTACAATAAGTGGTCTTTTGTGTATGGCTTTTCTTGTTTAGCATGTTTTCAAAGTTCATCCATGTTGAAGCATGTACCAAGACTTCTTTCTTCTATATGGCTGAATAATAAATAATCCACTGTGTGGATAGACCTATATGAATAAGAGTTTCTTTTCTTTTCATTTCTTTCTTTGCTTCCTTCCTAACTTCTATTTATTTATTTATTTTATTTTTTATTTTTTGCAGAACTGAGGATTGAACCCGAGGCCTTCATACTGTGCTACATCCCCAACTCTTTTTAAAAGTTTTACATTTTGAGACAGGGTCTCACTAAGTCACTAAGTTGCCCAGGCTGGGCTTAAATTTGCAGTTCTCCTGCCTCAGCCTCCTAAAATACTGGAATTACAGGCATGTGCCACTATGCCCCATTTTGATAGCAATTTCTTTATCTAGTCATCGGTTGATGGACATTTGGATTGTTTTGGCTAATGTGAATAATTCAACTGTGAACAGACATGTACATGTATTTATTTGAGCACCCATTTTCAGTCCTTTTGGATGTTTACCTAGGAGTGGAATTGCTGGATTATATGGTAATTCTGTTCCACTTCTTGAGGTAAACCACACTGTTTTCCACAAAAATGGAATCATTTTTCATTCCCACCAGCAATTAAGAAGGTTTCCAATTTCTCCACACTCTAGCCAATACATACTATTGTTCCTTTTCTTTTAAAAAAATTTTACAACCAAACTAGTAGGTGTGGAGAGGTATCTTATTGTGATTTTTATTTACCTTTCCCTAATGATGAGTGATATTTAGGATCTTTTCATAAGCTGCTTTGTGCATCTTCTTTGGAGAAAGGTCTCTTTGAGTCTTTTTGTTGCTGTCGTTTCTTTTCTCTTTTTTTTGGTACTAGACGTTGTACCCAGGATTTTCACACTGAGCTGCATCTCTAGCCCTTTTTTATTGTTTTAAATTTTGAAACAGGGTTTTGTTAAGTCACTAAGTTTCCCTGGAACATACCATTCTCCTGCCTCAGCCTCCCAGAGTGCTGGAATCACAGGTTTGCACCACCACGTCTGGCCCTTTGCTCACTTTTAAATTAGGTTGCTGGTCTTTCTATTGTTGAGTTGTAAGTCTGCTTTACATATATCCAATACTAGACCTTTATCAAATACAGTGTATGATTTGCAAATATTTTCTCCCATTCTCTAGGCTTTTTCCACCTTCTTGATATCTTCCAATGCAAAGTTAATTTTGGTGATGTCCAGTTTATCTACATTTTCTCTTGTCATTGTGCCTTCATTGTCACATTTAAGAAAACACTGCCAAAGTCAAGGTCTTGAAGATTTGCCTGTGTGTCTTCTTCTAAGTGTTGTATGGGTTTTGCTTTTATACTTTGATTGTTGATCCCATGATTTGTTCTTAAAAGAAAAAGGAACCACCTGACAACAGAGCTGATTTTCTTGTTTTATCTTTCTAGGTTTGAGAAGCAGCTATTTTAAACCCAAAAGACCTTTTATATGTACTTATAAATACTTTTCAAATGTTTTCAGTTATCACCTGACCCTTGTAGCAAACTCTTTAAATGTTTATTATTGTATTCCAACATCTGGAATCTAGCAATGAAGAATCATATTCATAAGCAATCATGGCACTGACCTGTTACCAAGCAGCTACTCTGCCTGAAAATTTAACATGAGTCTCATTTCTCCCAGGCTGTGCCTCAGTTTCCCCAAAGGTAAAATAAGATGTTGGCTGAGATGGACTCCAAACTTGGCTCTTGTCAGTTGTTGGGCTTGGGGAGCCCAGAGCTTTGAGGTGCTATTCCCCCAAGTGTGATCACCTAAAACAGGGTTGGTTTTTGTTTTTGTGTTTGTTTTGTGGTGCTAGAGATGGAATCTAGGGTTTTGCTCGTGCTAGGCAAGTGCTCTGCTACTGAGTAGTACTCCAGCCCGACAGGGTTATGTTTAATATCTTTTGCAGGAGAACTTTTCATGGGCAGATGCATATGGGCTGGTTCATAAACAGAAAAAAGTAGAGGATCTCTGAGTAAGTCAGGGGAGGAGGCTTGGTCTCACATGGTCCTCCTTGGCCTTTGAGGACAGCGCCCAGACATCCAGGAGAGGATGGGGGGTGGGGGTGAGTTCATTCTCAGGACACCCTCCACCTAGCTCGGGCCCCAGGGTGCTTCCTGCTTATTCCCACATAGTCACCAGCCTCTGGGTCAGCAGGACAGAAGCCAGTGGGAAGAAAAAGGACCCTGCCCCACTGTGGTCCTGGGAAGGGACATTCCCAGGCAGGAGCACAAGGTTATCTTCTAGCCCCAGTCCAGGTCCTACAGGAAAGAGCACACTCCAGTGGGGTTGCTGCTTGGAGTGTAATGAAGAGACACCTTCCTGAGGAGAGCCAAGGTTAAGGAAAGCTGACGGGGGATGGTGAGGCACTGCCTGGACAGGTGACCAGGTCTGGCTGCAGGAAAAGCTATGACCCTCAGGGGCGCAGAGCAGCTACTGCCTAGCCAGACCCAGTAGCAGCCAGGGAGTTTCTTGCTCTCCCCCCAGCTCACCCATCTGCTCCTCACATCTCCCATGCCAAACCCACCCAGAAGCAGAGAGCAGGGACTCGGAGAGGTGGCTGGGGAAGGTCAGACTCTGAGAACACATGGCAAGGTGACCAAGGGTGGCAAATGGACCTGGAGCACATGCAGGGTCCAGTGTGGCAAGAGTCGGCCCCTTGATCTTCCATTCTCTCCCCTTCCTCCTCCACTTCTTTGTTCTCCTCCTCCTAGTGGTTTGAGCTTCGAATTGGGGTACTTTAATGGCCAGAATCCCAGAAATCTCCATGGGAGAAAATGTGCTCTTCTGCAGAAAGCCCTCAAAGAACCTGTCAGGTGATGACGACCTCCCAAGAGCAGGTGGGTACAGGCACTGCTCTCTCTCTGCCTTTGGAAACAGAAGTGGGTAGAGCCACTGACTGAAGGTGTGGGGAGGTCCACGGTGTTCTGTGGAAAGCAAGTAGACTTGAATCTGCCGGGGAGAATTCCCTGGAGTCATAGTTGGTGTTGGTACAAGAATAATAACAAAGGGGTCTGGTGTTCATTAGTTCTTTTGGATCCTTCCCACACCCTGCAGAGGTGGATGGGGCTGGTGAGTCCTGGCCTCTTTTTAGCTCACAGGCACAGAGAGTTGAAGCAATTTGTTCAGAAACACACAACGAGTCCTCATCTGGTATGCGACATCATTGTTCTTCCTAGCATCTCATCACCCAGCAGTGTTTTATTGACATGCTAGATCATTTCTTGGCAGTTTCGCTCTTTAAAATATAAGCATATAGAGGGCAGTGGTTTGCAAAATCAAACCTCTCTTTCTTTCTTTCTTTCTTTCTTTCTTTCTTTCTTTCTTTCTTTCTTTCTTTCTGGTGCTACTGGGAATTAAACCCAGAGGCATTCTATCACTGAGCAACATCCCCAGTTCTTTTCTTTTTAATGTTGAAACAGAGTTTCACTAAGTTACCTAGGTGAGACTTGAATTTTCGATCCTCCTGCCTCAGCCTCCCAACATGCTGAGATTATAGGCATGCACCCCTGTGTCCAGTGCCAAACTCCTTTTCCTTCTATATATACGCACTGACTAGATATGTAGAGGCATTTCCCCCATCAAGACATGCTCTCTTCTCTGCGGGCACTAACTGGGAATTCTGTAATGCAGCTCGGCTGTAACAGCCCTTCACTAAAGGCTCAGTCCTTGAGACTGCTCCCCGACTTCCAATGCCCCACACAAGCAGAAGGTGCCCTGGTTACCCACAACTTCTGTTCCTCTTGGCTACAAATCAGAGATTCCACGATCCCCTTCTTGGTTTGGATAATTTGCAGCTGTAACTCAAAGAATTTGGAAAAACAGTTTACATATTATTGGCTTTTTTTCCCCCAGTGCTGGTGATTAACCCAAGGCCTTCACACTGAGCTGCATCCTCAGCCCTTTTTCATTTTGAGGCAGGGTCTCACTAACTGGTTTAGTTTCCCAGGCCAGACTCAAACTTTCCATCCTCCTCTGTCAGCCTCCCAGAGTGCTGGGATTATAAGCATGTGTCACCACACACAGCCCCTATTGCTGATTTATTACAAAAGCTAAGAGCCAGAAGAGAAGACACATCAGGTGAGGTTCAGAAGGGTTTGAGCACAGGGGCTTCAGTTCTTTTTTTTGGTACCAGGGATTGAACTCGGGACCTTGCGCTTTCGAGGCAGGCGGCAGAACCACTGAGCTAAATCCCTGGCCCCTAATAAATTGTTGAGAACATTTCATTGGCAGTAGAATATTTTTATTTTTTTGGTACCAGGAATCGAACTCAAGTCCTTGTGTTTGGGAGGCAGGCGGCGGCACCACTGAGCTAAATCCCTGGAGCTTCAGTTCTGTAGGGTTGGGCATGTGAATGTTCTTGATCACCAGCTGGGAAGCTCTCTGCACCCTGTAGTTCAGGGATTTTCATGAGGCTTCATCACATAGCAGGATGGATTATTTACTCAATCTCCAGCCCTCCTCCCTTCCCAGAGCATGGGGGTAGAAGCCAGAGGTTACAGGTTTCTAATCTCAGTGTGGACTCCGTCCAGGAGCTCACCACCAGTTGCCTCATTAGAACAAAAGATGTTCCTGTCCCCAGGAAATCACAAGGGATTTAGGAGCATTGTGTTGGGAACCAAGGTGGAAGACCAAATTAGAGAACAAAAGATGCATCTGGCACTCTTAGCCCTCAAGAATTGACAAGGGGAGAGAAGCTCAGCCGGTCCCAGCACCTGGAAGGAAGCTCCCTGCCTCCATCCCAGGCTCCTAGGGCAGAGAAGCTCAGCCAGTCCCAGCACCTGGAAGGAAGCTCCCTGCCTCCATCCCAGGCTCCTAGGGCAGAGAAGCTCAGCTGGTCCCAAAACCCGGAAGGAAGTTCGCCCACTGCCATCCCAGGCTCCTAGGGCAGAGAAGGTGAGCCAGACCCAGCACCCAGAAGGAAGCTCCCCCGCTGCCATCTCAAGCTCCTAGGGCAGAGAAGGTGAGCCGCGTGGGCGCCAGAAGCACCCCCTCCCGTGGAAATGAGAAGACATGTAAACAAGCCT
>NW_004625229.1:0-12298 GCF_000247695.1 Heterocephalus glaber
CTCTCTCCCTCCCTCCCTCCCTCTCTCTCTCTCTCTCCCTCTCTCTCTCTCTCTCTCATTGGTTTTCTGAGACAGGGTCTCCCTATGTAGTTCAAGCTGGCCTCAAAAGATCCACTTGCTTCAGCCACCCAACTGCTGGGATTACATACTTAAAGATCTTGCTGTCATGCCTTACATCAGGATTTATTTCAAATTCAGTCAAACTGAGGGGAATAGGAAGGCTGTCTTAGTCAATGCCAATAAAAGTATGGGACTTGTACTGAAGTCTTAGTCCTGCTCCTCTCCTGTCTCCCTTATTGTGAGATGAGCATGCAGGATGAAGAGAGAAGATTGAGGGGCAGAGACTCAAATCCAGGAAAATAAGTGATGTCCTAGAGGACGCAAACTGGTTTTTTGGTTCAATTTTTACTTTTTATTAGTATATATTTATTAGTGCATGTTTGCAGCACATAATGATCACATTCCCCAGGGGGAGCTGGTACTTAACACAGCTCAGTACTTTCTTCATCCTCTTTCCCTTCCTCTCCCTCCCTCCATCTCCTGGTCCCTTCCTTTCTGCAAAACTTCTGTCTCCCTACTTCCTATTACCCATCTTTTAGTTTGTTCTTTATTTATATTTTGAGTTCCCCATATAAAAGAAAGCAGGTGATGGTTAAGCTTTTCTTATAAATGACTCTAATTTATCCTCTTTTATTGTAAAGCAGTACACCTTTAGGCATAAATACCACATTTTCTTTATCCATTCATCTGTTAATGGACAAATAAGGTGCTTCTAAGATGTAGCTTGCTATGAATTTTGCTGCTACAAACATGCATATATACATATCAGTGCAATAGGCTGTCTTTCACTCTTTTGGGAAGGTGCCTGGAAGGGGAATAGCTGGGTTGAATGGCATTTCTAGCTTTATTTTTTCAGGGTTCCACACATTCCTCATTGTTTCCAGAAATTACCTCCTGCTTCATCCGGGTTGGGTGGGGGTAGAGTGTACCTAGCATCAGAATCAATGGCTGCCACTTTGCACAAACTTCCCATTAGAGTAAATTCCTTTTGTACTGGCTCAACTTTGGCCACAGTTTATAGCAGGAAGAAAACTGATAGGAGGTTGGGATGAGAGGATAGTAAGTTCAAATTCAGGCTGGGCAACTGCAACCTATCAATTTAGCAAGACCCTGTCTCAAAATAAAAATAAAAAATAGAAAAAATAGCTAGGGATGATTTCAGTAAAGATCATTAGTTCAGTCCTAGGTACCCCAAGATAGGTAAATAAACAAATAAGTATTTTGATAATCAAGAATACTTAAAGAAAAGGAAGATAGAAATCAATAATTAAAAAGACAAATAGTTTGCAAAAATGACTAAAATCTAATCCAATGAATGTTTATGCCTTCCTCCTTGAGTTAAATATTGTATTACAAACATGAAAGTAATGATGCAATGGTCCCATAGTAATCTCTCTAGTTATCAACACTGGAATACCCTTGAAGTATTTGTTTAAAACATGGACCTTCTACCTAGGACTTCCAACCACTCTCTTCCATGGCATCTGTAGTTAAGTAAAAGGCACACTGAATCTCCAGTGAAGAGTTGTTCTTGTCTTTGCCAAACTTTTTTATGAAGTTAATTTCACCAGGAGTATTTTATGTTTTGCTCACTGATCATATTGACTCTGTGTTAGCATCATATTTCTGCATGTGCCTTGGATTTTTTTCTGCTTTGTTAGTTTGATGATTGGCTTTGTTCATTTTTTTTTTTTTAATTCTCTCTCCATCTCAAGCAGATTTAGTGCTTGAGTAGTTTTGAAGTTGTCTCCATGCAGCTCTGAAGGTCCCCAAATCACAATCCCACTCCACACTGGTGCTTTGGGTTCCTCTTCTGCAGTCAAATGTTAAAGTCCTGGGGCAGCTCAGCCCTAGCTGGTTGTGAGGCTGCTTCACTGTCCTGAGATCTCCCCAGATGATCAGCTCTCTGAAAGCCACCATCCCGGGTGGACCTGAGCCAAAGCCACATTGCTTCAGCATATTTTCACTGGTGTCATGACGTGAGAGCCTCATGTTAAACCCAGAGTGGAGCAGTGAACTGTGTGCTATTTCCTGTCTGAGTGGGACACTTGTAGACCCCACCAATGGAGTCAAAATACTGGATTGTACTGCTGCTTTTGAAGCTACAAACCAAAACATTCTCGTTTTCAGCTCTATGTACATACTGTTTCTTTTTCTCACACAGACATTATCTTATTTCTGAGCTTTGCTTTATTTCTTTTTCCTATTTATATACACTGTTTTCTCCTATATTTGGCACACAGGGTTTGATAAATGAATGAATTGAACTGAATCCCAGCAAGTCTCTTTGAAATATTTATCTTGTCTAAGAAGTAAGTGTAGATGAACAAATGATGGGGTTGTTTGATTACATGCATTTTCTAAACTCTATATTTTTGCCTTGAAGTGGTTTTTTGGTCCTGAAAGACAAGAGCCTAAAGGTTTTGTCTTTCAATGTCTTTCCTCATTGAGGATGTCTTCCTCCGACCTTCCATATCTGACAGGATGCAGCAATCTGGACACAGGTAAACCTCAGAGACAGGTGGAGCAGGGGCACTCCATTACCCATGGGGTGTTCTTCACACTGGTGCAGAAGCAGGTGAATGCCTGAGGTAGCCGGAAAAATGTCACCAAATAAATCACATCTCAGTCCTCAGAACCAGTGAATCTGGAACCTTATATGCGGTGTTAGTCAGCTTTTCTCTCGATGGGACAAAATACCTGGCACAATTTAAAAGGAGGACAGTTTTATTTGGCTCACAGTTTCCAGTGGTTTCAGTACATGATTGGCTTGCTCAAAGCCAGAAATGGTGTAGTGGGAGGTCATGGTGGAAGAAAGTCACTCTACCCAACATAGCCAGCAAGCAGAAAGGGCAGGGAGGAGCCATCTCCAAGAATACACCCTACTAGGTCAACCTGCAGTTTCCTGTGCCCCTGGCCAGGCCTCAGCTCTGAACACATGAGATTTGGGGGGAATATTTTAGATCTAAAGTATAAGGTAGAGCACAGAGAACTTTGCATGTGTGAGGAAATTAAAGACATTAAGGAGATGGGAGATGATCTGGGATTGTCCAGGTAGGCCAGTGTTATCACAAGGATGATTAAAAATCAAGGCTGAGGGAGGAGAGGCAGTGAGAGAGAGAGAGAGAGAGAGAGAGAGTAAAGGTTGCTACACAGTGCTGGCACTTGGATTTTAGTGCAGCAAGACCAACTTCAAATTTCTAACCTCCAGATTTCCAGTCAAGTAAATGTGCAAGTTAATATATTTGTGCTGTGTTAAGCCACTAAATTTGTGGTAATTGAGTACAGCGCTACTGAGTAAGTAATGCCATGCATGATCCCAAGGCAGCTGCCCCATGAAAGCCTCAGACACCTCATCTGGTTTCAGTGCTTTTCTAACCATTGAGCCCACTTCTCTAGTCAACAGCCCTGGTCAGAAACTTTACTTCCCTAATACAGGACACAGGGAGTTCCCGGTCCCCTGGCTATGGGAAACTTGCTCTGTTTTTATTCCTTCTGCAGTCTCTCAGATCCTGATTCTGTGTGAGTTTGTTTTCTTGCTTGGCAGTAAATTTTTTCCAGAATGAGGGCAACCTTTGGTGCTGTATTCTTCATTCATTTTTACTTAGCACCCCTGAATACAGTGCCACACAAATCAGTAGAGACGCTCTCCAAATCGATGCCTGCTGCTATCTCCCATGAATCTCTCTTCCTCCTCACAGTGACTCATTGTTCATCATCTCACTTGCCTACCCTCTCCATGCCCATTCATTCTGAAGCAGCTGCAATCCAGACTTGTCTCCATCATTCCTCTAAAGTTTAACTATGCTCATCAGTAACCTAGTTGTTAATGATAAAGAAGAATTCTCAGTGATTATTTAACAAACAAAGGAATGAAAGATATCTTTCATTATATTAAGTCTGTGGGACCACTTTTTCCTGTTTCTCTGTTGTATTTCTTGCTGCTTTCTTCTCCAGTCAAAGCTTTGAAGTTGGTGCTCCCCAGTTCCTTCTGTTTCCACTGTGCAAGTTTAATCCACTCAACATACTCTGCATATCTGATCCATCCAAGGCTCTATGCAGGTGTGAAGAAAGCAGTCACACTTATTTGTATGGTTTCAAGAACACTAGAATTTGTGAAATTACAATTGACTATCTCTGAACTAATTTCTTTATGAACTGAAAATACAGTGGCCACACTATCAATGGACAAATTCTAGTTTCACTCCTCCATTTGGTGCAAACCTAATCCATTAACCTTGCCTCCCAAATGTACTCTTTATCCTCTATCTTGCATCTTTCCTGTGACAAGATACAAACCTAGGAGTCACCCTTCACTCCTGCCCTCCGTCCTGCTGCCCTAAGTCCCTACATGCTTTCAGTATTCAAATTGGATATTGAATATTTTGGGAACATAGGGAGGCAAGATTACCAAATGAGAGTAGGTGAAATCAAGGTAGGTATGCAAATGAATCAAGAAGAAAATGGAGCATTAGTAGAAATATTTGCTACATGATCAACTGAATGACTAACTTCATGTCATGCTTTTAACATATCATCTTCCACATTTATGCCAAAATATTTTTAAATCTTAATCCTAAATATCAGATCATGCTTCTCTCAAAAGTCCTATATATACTGCTGTGAAAGAAGTCATTATCATCTCCTACTTGGTAGTTGCTTTATAGAATGAAATTTAATTACTGCCCCAGACCTGAAATCCGTTTTATGGATTTCAGTTCTTAACGTCCTTCCTCAGCTCCCTAAATTCCTGGTCATAGTGTCAAAGCAAAACTCAGGGTCTGGAAAACTGTCAAGAGCTGTCTGGCCCTCAGCACACACACTCTGCCATCTGGCTGTTTTGTAATTACCTTTTGGAGAGTGTTCTTTGCTTCATTTGTGAGTACCCATTATGAGAAGATACATTCACATCTGAAATGAATCTCACTGCCATCTACTTCTCAAACTTGTGCCAACCTGGGCCCCATTCCCATGTCCCTCCCACCCTGGCCACCCTGCCATCCTCCCCACACCATAGTGCAGGTCTGGATGCAGGATGGATGCAGGATGGAGATAGTCATAGTTGGGGGACTTCTAAGTCTCAGGGCTGGGCATAATCTCTTGTCCCCACCCTAGACTGGTGGAGTCACAGCATGTGCAGGGGCTGATTTGCAGGGCCAAGACTCTCACTCCAGATTTCATGGATCTAGTGCTTCCTGGTGTCAAGACTGCGACCATGCCAGGGTTACCTGTCTGTCTGCTTTGGTTGAGATGGCTGCCCTGTGGAAAGGCAGATACCTGGCTGGACTTCCTTATCCCTAGGCCTGGCATACTTGGTTCAGCGGATGGTAGGAGGGGAACCTACCTGGCAGTGGGCAGGCCACGTGCATGCCAACCTGCAGGCAATCCTTACAGACACTTGTCAGAGTCTTCATGTGCCCTGTAGTGACTTCTGTACCCAAGGAAGTGGGACACTACAGGACATATCAGATGTGCCAGGTCTTGGAGCCCTTAAAAGAAAGGAAATTCTTCATGAATGATTTAGTATCTCTAAATTCTGTAGAGCATTTAATGACAATTTCCACTATATTTTTGAAACATTGTCATTTCCCTTGTTGATTTTTATATTGCTCAGGGCCTTGCAAATTATGCAGGCAGACAAAGCTGGGCTCCTTTAGAAAACTTGACCTGAAATCCCTTGGTTTTGAAAATCAAGTGTTTCTCCAAAGGAGCAGAGCACAGACAAACATGTTTTTTAGATGAACTTATTAGTTATAATTGTCAATACGGTTTCCTTTCCTGATTCACACCTTGTACTGTAGGGACTTCTCATGAGGAGTTTAGACTGAGGAGAGTTGATTGGCTTGTGTCCTAAAATGTCCTAGGAGGTAGATGTCTTTTAAAAGGCTCCTTCTCAAATACGTAAATATCCTTTGCAAGGAAAAGCTTCACAGATGTAAAGAATCAGGCATTAAATAAAATGTCTTCAATTCCTCAGATCATGGGATTCCTGGGCCAATGAAACTTCATAGATTTGCCTGGGGTTGGCCATGAGGTTTAGGTGTAATTTTGTGACTTAAAACAAAGAGAATGATTTTCTGAGTCATTAAATTACTTTTGTTTTCTTCATAATTATAGTGGAAAAATGCACATTTGAAAGCAGTTGCTCAGCCCTGCAGTTTGATGTCTTTATCATTCCCTCCAACAGCAGAGGCAGGAATCCAGCAAGCATCACTGAGCAGAACCATGAGCAGCAACCTCTCCCAACCGGCTCTGCTGCTTTGCTATGAGAATGTGGCTGGGTCCTGTATTAAGACTCCCTACTCTGCTGGCTCCCAGGTGGGGCCATGTGTAGGATTTGGCTCTGGGACCGGGCTGGCTGTCTTTGGAAACCCACTGGTGATAATCTCAGTCCTCCATTTCAGGCAGCTGCACTCTCCAGCCAATTTCCTGGTCACCTCTCTGGCCTGCACTGACTTCTTGGTGGGAGTCACTGTGATGCCCTTCAGCATGGTCAGGTCCGTGGAGAGCTGCTGGTACTTTGGAGCTACATTTTGTACCCTTCACAGCTGCTGTGATGCAGCATTTTGCTACTCTTCTCTCTTCCACCTGTGCTTCATCTCCGTGGACAGGTACACGGTGGCTCCTGGCCCCCTGGCCTACCCCATCAAGTTCACGGTGTCTCTGTCAGGCATTTGCATCGGTGTCTCCTGGATTCTGCCCATGATGTACTTTGGTGCCATGCTCTACACAGGTGTCAATGACAATGGGATGGAAAGTTTAGTGAGTGCTCTCAACTGTGTAGGTGGCTGTCAAATAGTTGTTAATCGAGATTGGGTTTTGATAGATTTTCTGTTATTCTTCATACTTACCCTTATTATGGTAATTCTTCATAGTAAAACTTTTTTGGTAGCCAAACAGCAAGCTGTCAAAATTGAAAGTACTCTGGGTACTTCTTCAGAATTATCCTCAGAGAGTTACAAAGCCCGAGTAGCCAAGAGGGAGAGAAAAGCAGCCAAAACCCTGGGAGTCACAGCGGTAGCATTTATTATTTGCTGGTTACCATATACAGTGGACGCATTAATTGATGCTTTTATGGGGTTTATCACTCCTACTTATATTTATGAGATTTGTTGTTGGGGTGCATATTATAACTCAGCCATAAATCCTGTAATTTATGCTTTATTTTATCCTTTGTTTAGGAAAGCCATAAATCTTATTTTAAGTGGAAAAGTTTTAAAGGACAGTTCATCAACTATGAGTTTATTTTTGCAAGAAGTGTGAGCACTACATTGAAAAAGTAAAGAATATTTGCAAATTAGGAATGTATGATGATGAACTTGAATATAAGAAATAATTATAACTATTCAAAATTGGGGAAATATAGTATTTTTAAATTATCCAAACAGAAATTCACGGGAAACTGAAATCTTTAAGCTATTGCAAAGTTATTTACTATAGTAAATAGTAAAAAATAAGCACTTTACACATGTCACCTGTGTTAATGTTGTGTATGTGTACTTGTGACGTGTACCTTTTTGTCCAATTGGCTGACTTCTAAATTTTATTTTTGGATGCTATGTCTCTTGTCATCTCTTCTTTTATGCTCATGTCTAAATCACCTTTGAATGTTCTTTCTTTCTCTGTCATTAGTGTTACTGTGTTCGTTTGCCAGGGCTTGTAACCAAGTGGCACAGGCTGGTGGCTCCAACCACAGACTCGTATTCTCATAATTCTAGAACCTAGAAGTCCAGGATGAAGATTTCCTGGCATTGATGTCGGTTGAGGGATGCTCTTCTTGGCCAGAAGATGGCTCTTTTTGCACATGCTCTTCCTCTGTGTGTGTCTGGGTCCTAATCTCAGCAGGACAGCAGTCATATTGAATTAGAGCCCATCCTACACACCTCACTTCAACTTAATGACCTCTGTAAAGACTGCCACACTGGGGGTTAGTCAGGAGTTCAACATATACATTTTGGGTGATGCAATTCAGCCCATAACAACCACAGCCCAGGTGTGGTGATGCCGCCCACCAGGCTTTTTTTTGCTGCTCTTGTGAAGGTTCTTCCCACTTCCTTCAATGTCTGTACCTCTCAGGAGTTTGCAGGGGCAGCAAGTAAGCTTCTTGTGTTAATGGTGTGGAGCATCTGGAGTGCTCCCCCAAGCATTGTGGGAGCAGCAGTTCAGCTTTAGGAGCACATTGTTAACCACAGAAATTTTGCAAGTGGAGAAATCTATGAAAAAGGGCAGGCACAGTGATTATTAACAAAGTGAAAATGCAAATGAGTTACTATCACCAGCAGTTATTTGCACAATTTTTATCATTTTGTAAGACCATGGGCCTCACCAAACACTCCGAGGAGCTGGCTACAGCGAAGATCACCCGGGAGGGAACACACCGGACAAGTTGTGAACGTAAAACAGACCTTTATTAGTCTGGCCAGATGACACCCTCCAAGCACCAAGCTTAGAGGCGCCTGGCTCAGGGACTGAGGTCTTTTTATAGGGGTCGCAAGAGGGAACTTGGCAAGCAAAAGTACAGAAGCGAGACGTTGGAGGTTGGGGTAGTGTAGGAACTAATCTTTACATAACAGGCATAAGACTAACTTGTGGTTTCCTTGGAACAGCAACAAGTACATTCTGGGAACTCGACGTCCCCATGGTGAAGTGTAACAGAAGGAGACAAGATGGGGCCTTATTACAAAATGGAGTAACTTTTGTTCAGTCTCACAATCTGAAATAGTGATTAATCAACTTGTGCAGCTTTTTAAAACGTTTTTTTAACCTAAAAATGGTGAGGACAGTAGTTCCCTTGTTTATTTGTAGGATAAAGTTCAAGATCCTCATGGATTTGAACTTTATACAAACCATAAAATTTCATGTATATATGATCAAGTTTAATTATAACAGGTACAATAATAGCTAATAATAAAATAAAGCAATCATAAGAATATGCTGTGGTGGATTGTGTAATGGTCAACTTGTAATGCCCAGCTGAACTGAATCAGCGTGGTCTGGGCATGAAGGATCCACCTGAAGATTGTTACCAATAGCCATAAAAGAGAACTGTAGGGGAAGATCTTGGGCTGTTGATTTTCTAGGAGAAGCTTACTTCAGATGCTTTTCCCAATGCAAACTAGGGTGTTCTCATCAGAGGGGCAGCTCAGGACCTCGCTGTTGCTGAGAATGGCTGCTGTTTTCATCAGGGGAGCTTGATCTTCAACATGAGCATCACTTCCTGGATCCAATGTGGATTCCTCAGCTTAGTGGCAGAAATCCTCCATCTCACCAATGTAGATTTTCTGGCTTCCACCACTGGCCTTTGGGTCTTCCACGTGCAGATCCTCAATACGGACAAGCATGAGACATTGCCGTGGGCTCTAGGCCACTGGCTGCACTCGAGGAGGACATTGGCTTGGACTCTAGGCCTTCAGCTGAACTTGTGTGGGAAATTGCTGGGATCTAGGCCCTCAGTTGAATCCTTTGGGCTTCTAGTGTTCAGTTAATCTCTTACACTCCTTTGCATTTGACTCTTTGGGTAATTATCATAAAATAATCTTATAAGTTATGTGTCCTGTATTTAATGTATTCCCTCGCCAAATCCTTCTGGCTACAATATATGCTATAATAAAATTTAGATGAATGTGATGTCTGACACAAAATATTTATACCGTACTCATCCTTTTTCTTCCTGTGAAAGTCTTATATGATGAAATGAATTGCCAAACCGAGTTGTCTGCTGAGTGACTAATGGGTGGATATACACTCGACAGTGGGATGATTCATAACAGGCAGAATGGTGCTCAATTAATGTTTATATATTGTTTATTTCTGAAATTTTCCATTTAACCAAAGTTGACAGTAAATTAATGAACTGTAAAAAACAAAGCCATGCAGAGGTGAGAAAGACAACAGCATTTAAATTGCCCAGAGACTTCTGGGCTGAAAAATTACATGCCAGTCCTGCAAATAAAAGGTATTGCATTCAAAATTCATGCTATAATTTTACATTTTACCCTGTAGAATAATTTAAATTGGTGAGTCAATAAAAGCCAATTTGGAATTCACATCTAGAGTCTTCTGTATAATGAAACTAAATTGTAGAACAGTAGTGGTATATAACCTTTCTTTTTTGTATGTTCATCTTTGGAGTCATTAATTAAAATTATTTAAGTTTTTTTTCCATTGATTTCCAATGAGGGTTTAAAGTTTTTTTCAACCAATTGTTTTATAGAGTACAATTATCTGTTAAGTGTCTGTGTTAGGAATGATTAAGGATAAAACAAAGTTTATTTACAGTATTTTCCTTAAGGAAAATAATTTTGAGGGTAATATGAACACATTTTATTTATTTGTTTTTCCAAAAATTTTATTGCCATATTTTTGTTATATAATAAATACATTAATCGGGGGAATTGATTATGCACATATTGCATCTTAATTATTTTTTAGTCTCATATCACCTCCCCGCCCTCCCAGTTAGCTCCCCATCCCAAGACTCCCTTTACAGCTTTTCAGAAAACCGACTCTTAGATTCATTCATTCTTGGTGGGGATTTTGTCTCAATTTCATTAATTTCCACCCTGATCATTCTAATTTCTTCCTATTAGTTTCAGATTTGGATTGTTCTTGTCTTTCTAGGGGCTTGAGATGAATCATTAGGTTATTTGGAATCATTCTATTCTTTTATGTGTACATTTACAGCAATAATCTTCCCTCTTAGAACTGCTCAGTGTGTGCTATAAGTTTTGTCCTTTCCTGCTCCCATTGCCATTTCACTCTAAGAACACTTTTATTTCTTCTGCTATTTCTTCTATGAGCGATTAATTATTCAATGATGAAGATTTAGTTTACCTATGTTTGTACAGTTTGAGTGGCTTCTTTTACTGTTAATTTCTAGGTTCATTCCTCTGTCTTGACAATATGCTGGAGATTATTTCACTACTTTTGTATTAAGCATGCTTTATGGCCTAAAACATGGTCTATTTTGGAAAATGTTCCATATGGCAACAAAACATTTTAAATCATATTGTGGAGGGCCAAAAATGTTTTTCCCACATGTGATCCAATGGATTGAGGGGTTAAAAATGAAATTAAAAGAAACTGTTTTTCTGAGTAAAAGGACATTTAATGAGACTTCAAGCGTATTTGAATTTGCATATATAGGAATGTGGAAACCTTTTTTGACCACAAGATTAATTCCCATTAATGAAGTACTGTGGTGGCAATTAGAAGGCAATAAGTACCTACTACAGCAACAACCACCAATGAATAAAGTTTCATGCTATTATTCAATGACAATGGATCAACCAAGCTGGAGCAGATTTTATAAAGCTATCATGCTCAGTCTCTATTTTTAAAATGTAGAGGACAAACAGAAAAGAATTAAGTGAAAGATTTGGTTAATAGTACCAGTGTAAATATTGTATAGATTGCACTATTGCTTTATTAAATTATAAAGAATGTGATGTAAATTCAAAAGTAGAATATATTTTTGAAATATATCCTATGGGTAGGCACAAATATTTATAATTCTAAAATTGTGTTTGTTTTGAACATGTACTGAGTATGTGAAACTTCACAAAAAAGAAGATACAATATTAGTCTTCCATATCTTTCTTAAGTGGGATCACCCTAGATATGCTGATCATAGCTGTCTGGTTACATAAGCATATAATGTTCATTCATACCACAGATAACCTCACTGGCTATTGATGACAGAATTAGAATTAGAGACATGTTTCCAAGAAAACTTATTTACAGATTTGGTTAAGTCTATGATAATATCACTCAAGAGAACATGAACATAGACACCAGATCATGTTAATTAATACTGAGTATTACAATGACAGTTCCTAGATCTTGCCTAAATTCTACTTCTTTTAATTCTAATTTCTAATTTCTACTTGTTCCTTAGATAATAAAGTTCAAATATATTTACCACCAAAATTCAGCGTATGCTCAGAGATACAACATGAAAAGAATCCTCTTAGGGTCTAGATAAAGATAAGATGGCCAAATAAAAATAAGACATTGTACACATGTTGCTGTAGAATTGCTAATTAATATAATGAGTTGAAAGAAACACTAGATGCAGTAATTGACAATAAGCACATTGAAACCATTATTTCTAGATGATTGAAAATAAATTTGCCTAGCTTTACCTTATTATCATTGAAAACTAGTTGGAGACATCAATAACTTCCTGACACAGACATATATTTCCTATATTTATTTAGTTTGCTTAAGATGAAAATGT
>NW_004625232.1:0-12742 GCF_000247695.1 Heterocephalus glaber
TGCAACACACATGCAAACACAGTATATTGGGAATATAAAGCAAGGGGATCACAATTCCAAGGTCAAAATGAACAATTTAACAGGATTTTGAATTGTTAGGTAACCATCATAGAATCAGAAAAATGTTTGAAATGATCCCTGGAATTCGATTAGTACATAGCACAACTTCACTGAGATAGAAGTAGTAGAAGTAGTTAAATCAATAATACATATGTAGATTATTGTAGTTCCAAATTTTCTTCTTCTCTTTTTTTTTTCTTTGGTACCAGGGATCGAACTCGGGACCTTGCATTTGCAAAGCAAGTGGTGGAACCACTGAGCTAAATCCCCGGCCCTGTACTTTCAAATTTAAATTGAGAAATGCAAAGAAATCTAACTTCAGAAATGCAAAGTATAGATAATTCATTCTAAGTCACCTAATAATATTCATGCACTAGGTGTTAGATATATTTAGACCATTCAAAAAAACAGAATGTTTTCAAACAGACGAACTTTACAAAAATTTTGTTAGAACATATGCAATCTTCCTCCATTTACGAAGTATAAATATTAGCCTGGGATTTAGCTCAGTGGTGCCGCCGCCTGCCTTGCAAGCGCAAGGTCCTGAGTTTGATCCCCAGTACAAAAAAAAAAAAAAAAATCAGTCTTCCAAAGTATAAATATTGCTTCAAATTTATAAACAAAAATTATAAGTTATAGAGAATAGCTTAACAAATCCCATTTGCTTTCATTTCTCAGTGCCAGGTAGGGGAAGGGAACCCAGGGCCTCAGGGTCCCTAAGCACGTGCTCTACAACTGAACCACATTCAGTTTACTCATGTGGTTTTGATGTAAAATTCCTTCTTAAATAATCTCTTGGTTCAAATATAAGTCACAAAATGAATTTTGAAATATTTAGAAGTAGGTGGCAATTTAAGAATATTGTCAAAATTTGAAATAAAAAAACTTTCAGCTTTTAAGAAATATGTTTAGCAAGACAGTTCATGAGAAAAATACCATTAATTAATAAAACTGAAATCAATAATCTAAAAAACCGAACAAAACAGGGAGTAACAACAAGCCGGGTGTAACAGCGAAAAATGAGAAATATTTGCAAAGACCATTGATATTTTAATTTCTGAGAAAGACTCACTATGGGGCCCATGCTGGTCATCCAATTTTGATCCTGTTGATCAGCCTCTGGAATGCTGGGATTCCATGAGCATACCTCTGCACCTTCCTGAGGATATATTAAGAGAAAGAGTATTATTAAGTTATCATTTAATGAACTTTAAGTAGTAGATATACATTCTTAGTAATACGTAAAACTTCACACATGGTATATGGATAAGAGGGACTGTGGAGAAACCAACAAGTTGTCAAGCAACTCAAGTGGCAAACACAAAACTTCCCCTCATAAATTCATTGCCCAGAGGGATTATAGGTGCTTCCATGAAACTGTAAGATAGAGATCAAGATGAGATATGTATATGTACCAATTCCCCGTGATGAATATCTTTGTTAGGTATATAAAATATATACTAATGCAACCATTATACTTAAAAGATATGCTCAGCTAGACAAGGTCTCCCAAGTCTAATAAAAAAAAAAAAGGGTAGAAGAGCCAGGCATGGTGGTACATACTTGTACCTCCCCCTCCTTTGGGAGACTGAGGCAGGAGGAATCATGAGTTCAAGGCCAGCCTGGGCAACAGAGCGCGGAGATCTTGACCATAAATAAATAAATAAATAAATAGGAAATTTCTGCAGAAATTTCATCAAGTTAGTGTGATCTTTATCTGAAACTAGGCAACATGTTTACAAAAAAGGCTGCAACACCTATGACTCCTCAAGCCAGCATAAAACATTAAATAGTAAATTACAAGGGTTGATTAGAAAATAGCTTCTCATCTTGGCAGGAAGCTAAGTGGCAGCATTGGTCCCTAGCATATGTGATGCCCTGGGTGCAATCTGATGTACTACACACAAATATACACAGACACATACCCACACACATACACACTCACGCAGCCACAATATCATAATTAAGCAATGTTTGTGTATTTTATCAAAGATTAGGATAGTTCAACATCAAAAATGTAAGTCAATAAAGAAAAATCTCATGTGATTATTTGGATCTTGGCATAAATGTGTTTCCTAAATTTTAATTTCTATTATTTATTAAATGTCTGTAATTAAAAGCCAAAAGGTATTAGCAACTAGATAAAGTGTATATACCACAAAATTAACATATGGGACTCCAAACGGAGACGCTCTACATGAATTCTTTTAGGATGAGAAATGAGTCAAGGATATTCACTATCTCCACTGTCCTGTCACATAAGAGCAAAATTCATGTGTCATAAAGATTGAAATGGAAGAGGCAAAATCATTAGCCACAGATGATGAAAGTATCAAGATGTAACATCCTAGAACATGACAAGATCTATCTTGTCAGTGATTTACTGGAAAATATTACACTCTTTCTCAAAGCTTTAATATTCATTAAAACTATATGAATACAAGAAAGCCAAGGGATTCCCAATCAGAAAACAGTATAAAGGAATAGTTCTCAATTTTTTTTTTTTAAATCAAGGTCAGTATATAAGTGGTAACTACAGAGAAATAAATGGCTTTTTGGGGGGTTTGTTTAAGGATGAGTTTTTGACTTAATAGAAGTTAAAATTTAAAAATGATCTTTTATCATTACACATTTTATTAGATTGAACTTTTATCAGTTTGTGCATAAACTTCTAATATTAGCCTAAAAAGGAATTAACAGACAGAGTATTCTGCTGCTTGTCTCAATGTGTGCCAATATTTTGTTTTATACAAGATAATCCTCTTCACCTATTGCTGTTAAGGGAAGACTTTATGAACAATGAGAAATACTTATATACATCCAAGCAGTTATGAACAAACTCTTTAAAAATTTGCAACATAGTCTTAAAGAGAAATACTAGGCATAGATAGAATTTGACTGCCAGGCATGGCACACATGCCTGTATTTCCAGCAGCTGGGTGGGTTGAGGCAGAAGAAAACCACAAGTTCTTTCTTTTTCTGTTTTGTTTTTTTTTTGGGGGGGGGCAGGGTCTTGCTATGTAGTTCAGGCTGGTGTTGAACTCACTATGTAGCCCAGCCTGCCCTCCAACTCAAGGTGATTCTCCCATATAGGCCTCCCAAGTGCTGGGATTTCAGCTTGCATCACCATGTCCAGCTACCACACAAGTTCTTGTTCAGCCTGGGCTACATACTGAGTTCAAGGTCACATGAACAATATAAAGAATCCCTGTCTTAAAAAATCAAAACAATAATAAACTGGAGGATGTAATCTGAACATGTAGAAAATAATGTACAGACTTAGATTGGATGTAATATGCTATAAAATTTTCAAATTATATTCTTAATACAAGTATATTTATAATACCACTGAAGCAACTATAAATGTGACAAAATTTTCTACAATCTCTCCTGAAAAACAAAGGACAGCACTCTATTTTTCAAATCTCAAATAAAAAAGTAGAGAGAAGTTTTCCTTTCCATTTTTTGAGACACACTGTAGCGTTACATTAAGTCTGAACATGAGACAACATTTAAACACAGTAAATTTATAAGAAATATCAAGAAATATTTCTGCTTTATTCTAAAATGAGATTTGATATGGTTGGCAGTATAAAAACAAGAGGAATGCATGACTAATCACACATTTATGGTGGTATATTGTACATTTGGTGGGCCAAGTAAACCTGATTTTTTTCATCACAAACTTTCAAAGGTGTACTCCAGGCAAAAATATGAAATGAGAAACTGTAACACATGGAAGAATGAATTAAAAAACCCTTTTGTCATCTGGTAAGAGTGGAAAAATCTTCAGATATAAATTTGTAAAGGCACAAATATTAACGTGAGTGTAAAAATATACAAAAGGAGTAAGAGTTAAGATTTCTATTCAGCAAAGAATATTCTTGATTAAATTAACCTGTAGATTAAAAATTATACAAAGTATTTTCATTCTCTACATGTGATAAATAACTAGGAAATACCTTATTAAAAAACTAGCCTCAACACAAATATAAGCAAATAAATTACAGAAGGGCTTACACAGGAAAGGGAAAAAAAGGCATAAAAGACAGGAAAAATGAAAATAAATATCAATTCAAATCATTAATATTCATCAAATTTGAAAAAAATCTGGTGTTTGTTGGGAAGAGAAATAGGAATTGTTACCCCTTGGTGGTGGTATGTTCAGTGTGTTAGATTTTAAATTGATATACACTCTGGGCACTAACTGACAGCACCCCCCAAGCGAGACCGCTGCCCAACTGAGAGAAAAAAAATCCCAACTGATGCATTGTCTGTAAGAACAGCGAAGACAGGAAGCCAGCTACCGCCTAGCTCGTTCACATCTGCAAGGAGACCCACTCTGAAAAACCACAAGGCACCCACTGTACCTTGCTGTACCTGCCATCGCTCTGCTACCCTCACCCCTTCCTATTCACCAGCCTCAAGCCTATCACCCAAGAGACCCCAACATTTTCCGCCCTCCTAGCTGACATCCCCTCCCCTACTTAAAACTCCCCTGTATAAACTGAGCTTGCTATCCTTCCTATGCCAACAGCCTTTTTGCCCTTGGCCCATCTGCACTCAGATGTCAATAAACTCATCATATGTTGCTTAGATTTTGCCTGCCTCGGTGGTCTCACTCCTGGTCCGGTGGAACTGTACACTAACAAGCATGCTCCTGAGCATCAGGGGCATTTTGGCTAATCTATTTCTAGCACAGCAAGAAAGAGAATGCTTCCAGCACATTTATATCACTGACAGAACTTGAAAAGCCTGCTTTCCTATGACTCTGGAAAAGCCAAATGAGATGTCATGTTACCTCCACATGTTTTCTCAAGTATGGAATCACCAGTGGCTGGAAACTTCTGACTTAGCAAGTGCTGTGGACATATAAGCTTTTTAATGACATGGGACTGGGAAGGCAAAAATACCCCCACAAGGACCGGGGATTTAGCTCAGCGGTTTCGCCATCTGCTGTGCAAGTGCAAGGACCCGAGTTTGATCTCCGGTACCAAAAACACCCACAAAACAAAACAAAAAAACCCTACAAGCTACCATCTCTCTAGCTCTAAACCCCAATGCAAGCTGAGTTACCAAAAAAAAAAAATCGCAGTTGGTACTTACACTTTCTTTCCCTCTCTCTCTCTCTCTTTCTCTCATGACAGTATCTCCCTATGGGAGACAGGTTGTTCTTAAACTCACAGCAATCCTTTTGCTGCACCCTCCTGAGTACTGGGATTACAGGAATGCTCCACCATGCCAGGTACTTTTTCTCCCCCCTGCCCACCTCCACCCCCCCCCACTGCCTTTCAGATTCATTTTTGCTTTAGCAAAAACCCACAAAAGTCTCCACAGCTTGCTGTACTATGATGACAGACACCGGAGGTGTAGAGGCCACACTAAGGGGTGAGTGAACTAAAGCTCTGTGCTTTATCTCAGCTGTGCCCTCCTGCAGAGGCCATTCCCACGGGCTTCTCCAGGACGCCAACACGAGAGCTGTCCACAGAGTGTGGGGAATTCAGGAGAACTCAGAGGTTTCAGGGACTGCAGACTCCAGCCACATATGGAACACAGAACAAATGCCCATGGTCATCTCTTTCCCTAGAGAGATAGATGTAAGTCATTGCAAAGGAAAAAGAGCCCCAAGTCTAGGTTGTGACAGTTCTAGGCAAATTTACTTCAGCCCATTAAGACAAGGAAGAGGCAGTGGGAAGGCAGAAAAGGGTAGAGTAGAAAGCCATATAGTTGTTCGAAGGCTGAGGCAGTAACAATGGTTCTCACATTCAGCATAAAATAGAACTAGGAATGGAGTGTTTTCTCTTCAGCATTGCCCATGCTTGATGTTTTGTAATCAAAGTGCTCTGATCATTGACAATTTCTGTCCTATCCCCTTGCCCTTATGGAACAAGCCAGACAGTGTGACCAGACCACAACTAGAAAACAAAAGCCACAACTCTGTTTTTTTTTTAAATTAAAATACTACTTGTAATGTAACCCAGTTCAGCTTCTTGGGAGAACCTGATGAATATACTACTCCACACAGGGTACTACATGATAAGTTTCATATTCTACAGAGAAGCACTTTACAAAGAGTTAAGGAATGAGTCTACACATTCTGCTTGAGTTACCAAGAGAAAATATCTTGATCAACCCACAGACAGTTCAAACTATAATGTATTAAAAATGGACTAAATGCCTGTAATCCCAGCACTCAGGGGGCTGAGGCATGAGGATTTCCACGAGTTTGAGGCAATACTGGGCTACATAGTGAGTTCAAGGCCAGCCTGAACTGTATAGCAAGACCCTGTCTCAAAAAAAAAAAAAAGTAGCAAACACTGCTAAGCCTTGACTTCTTTAAAACAGATAAACACATTTATATGGACCTGTATTTGAGAAAATGTATAGTAACACATGGCTTATTTCATAATAAAATACTAAATATCTCATGTAATTTATTGAATGTGCTGCACTGAGAATCACTGGATGTTTTCACTTGATGTCTTGTTGCTGACGGAGCAGGGACTCACTGCTGTTGCCCAGCATCTTGAACAAGTATTGTAGCACAGACCACTAGTGCTCAAACAGTATAAAATTCCGAATCAAAGTAAATTTTCCACTGAGTACTTATCACTTTTTCTTTTACGCTTCAGTACTGGACTGAATTCAGGACCTTGCACAGGCTACACAAATTACTTTAGACTGGACACACAGCCTCAGTGATTTTACTTCATGTTGAGCTGGGTCTTGCTACCTTGTCCAGCCAGGCCTTGCTAGTGCAATAACCCTGCTTCAGTGTTCCAAGTGACTGGGATGAAAGGTGGGCACCACCATGCCTCACTGAAATTTCATTTCACCAAGCACAGTAATCCTTGATGATAATGATGACCAAGGAACCCCATATCTCAGACAGACATGGTGGCACATGCCTGTTATCTCAGCACTCCAGGAGGCTGAAACAAGATCAAAAGCTTGCTGCAGCTTAGGCAACATAGTGAGATGTGGTCTCAAAATTTCAAAAATATTTAAAGGTATGAAGGATGTATTCCAGGGGAAAAGGTGCTGCGTTCAATCTTCAACACCAGCCACACCTAAAATCTGTTGTATCCTGGACAAATCCCTTTCCATCACACTTAGATGGTGATATCTACCAATTTTTAATCTAGACAAGCTCAATTTTTAAATTTCCATTTAATTTCCTCAAAAACAATTAGGACTGAGTGTGTTGGCCTTATGTCTCAGTACTCGGGAGGCTGAGTCAGGAGAATTGCCAAAAGTTGGAGGCAAACCTGGGCTACACAGTAAGTTCAAGGCTAGCGTGTACTACATAGAACCACCTGTCTTAAAAAAAAAAAAGACTGATTTGGTTAACTGATCAGTAGTAAAAGAAGACATATTTATCTAAGTTTTACTAAGACTTCTCCTTTCTTTTCTTTTTTTTGTACCTGGAATGGAACTCAGGGCTTCATCCCCAGCCCAACTTCTCCTTTCTTAACACGGAGATATTTGACACCTTCTCACACTGAGCCAGGACACAACAATTCTTTACTGTCACACTAACAACAATCTGACCTCAGGGGAAGACCCTCTCAGTTGTAGGCAGGGATTTTATCACAATTACCATACCTTCCTCTCCCACTTTCTTTCTCCTCCCATTTGCTCCTCCCTACACAGAAAACCCTTTCATTGCTAAACACTCATATGGCTGCAAAGCTCACCTTTCAACTTTTACTCCTAGGGCCAGGGATTTAGCTCAGTGGTTCTGCCGCCTGCCTCACAAGTGCAAGGACCCGGGTCCAATCCCTGGTACCACACACACACACAAATCTTTTACTCCTACTACAATATTCCTTTAATATAAAGTCCACCTCAATCAGCATTTCAATTCTTAAAACAGTGTCTACAGTCCAAGGACTATAGCAGCTATTTGAGATGCTACCTCTCTCCCTTTTCACTCCTACAAAATCACATGTTCTGTGTAGATGCCCGAGTTTAATGATTCTCACACTGTGTGTATAACAGGCAGCCCCTTCTGGAAGTAGTCCTTAGCAGGAACACTTTCTCCTGCCCTTGTTAACATATTAACATCCTCACCATTTCTCTCCGCATTCTAAACAATATGAGAAGGCCGCACTTAAGTGGTCTCTCCGTTCACGGAGGTGTCACCCAAATCATTAAGATGGTAATTGCTTTTGCATTGCGGTGTATGTAACACAGGAGTTCACTGCATGCTTGGCAAGCACTCTACCACCGGACTCACATGATCAGAAATATCGAACATTTCTTTCTTTTTTTTGTTTTGTTTCATTGTTTGAAACAGGGTCTTGCTATGTAGTTGAGGCTGGCCTTGGTCTCACTAGGTAGCCCAGACTGGCCTCCAACTCAAAGAGAACTTCCTACCTCAGCCTCGAACCACCACGCCTGGCGATCTTTACTTTCAATTCTCATGGCCTTAGCCCTCACTTATCCTGAGATTGGCACTGTGGGGACATACAGGAATTTTGGCAATTAACTCTCATCACAGAGCAGCATTGTCCTCAGGAGCTAAATTGTGGCTCTGAGACCCTGTATCCCATACATTTATAAAATTGAGGTCCCTTTGGTCTGATGGAGGGACAAATGAGACCAGGGGTCCCGCTCCCCACAGCTCCCCACCGGAATCAGGGTCTCCCCACAATTCCCACCCCCCGCGCACAGGTGGAGATGCAGCTGTGGGCTGCGGCTGCCGAGCCTGTACTCTAGGCTCGAGGGGTGGCTGTGGAGAGACAGGGTGCTGGGTACACAAAATAGACCTGCAGCGCAGGAGGGACAGAGTGGCCACGGGCGCCGACTCCGGGCAGCGGGGAGGCACTGGTCCGCCATTGCTATTCCCCCCGCTTCCACCCAGACCTCACCCCGTCGCATCCCATCCCTATTAGGATACCCGTCCCACAGCATCACCATTGCGTGTCTGGAGGGTCTCCCCGGTTGCTTCCCACGCAGCCTGCAGCCAGCAGAAATCCTAAAGCACGGGCAATCTCCCCAGCTGGGATGGCTCTCAGCACAGAGCTCTGGTTCTGGGCTTTGGAGCTCGGAAACAGAGCCCTCCTCCCCGGGCAATCTGATTGGACAATTCATACACCCCGCCCCTGAACACTGATTGGCTCCCGCTCCACGGCTCTCTTCTGAGCTGAGAAAGACAGCAGAAGCCACTCCTTAGCATTGTGAGTGCTACTCGGTTGGGAGATTGTAACCCAGACACTTCTTGTCCAGTTTGTCTCCCAGGACGCTTGTAAGGTCAGACTGAGGCATGATTGAGAACACCAAGGCAGGCAAAAGCTAAGCAACATGCCGGGTGCAGATGGGCCAAGGGTGAAGGCCTCCTCTCAGAGGAGAGTATTCTTGGTTAGATGGGGGATTTTAGGTAGAGGAAGGGGCACTTGTGGAAAGGGTGGAAAATTTTAGAGTCCCATGGGTGGTGCGCCTGGGGCTGGCTGATAAACAGGGCTGTGGTGGGAACAACAGGGCGGCTGCTGGCTCCCTGTTATCGCCGTCCTCCTGCAGATGTGGGTAACGGGGTGGGGTGCAACTCGGGGGACCTGTCAGTGCTGACCTGGCCTAGCCTGCATTTCAGAAGAGGTCACTCCTGGCTTTGCAGAGCTGCTTCTGTCTTTTTGTTTTGAAGACAGGATCTTGCTATGTAATTTATTCTGTTCTTGAACTCACTATGTAGCTCAGGCTGGTCTTGAGCTTGCTGTGATCCTCCTGCATCAGCCTCCCCAATGTTGGGCTTACACGGATGCACCACCATGCCTGGCTACTCCAGTCTTCTTACTTGTGTGTTGCTCTTCCAAATAGAGTCACCAGTCTGCTAAGCCAGTTCCAGAGTTAATTCACTATGGAGAAATCACTGTGAGAGAGCATCACGAGGCAGGCAAAGCCAGGACACAGTCCAAGAGAGGGTAGCCCTGCTGTTCTGAGGGGTGAGAAATTAGGAATACGGTTGTTGGCTTCATGGACAAGACTTTCTCATAGTGTAATTCTTGATTTACTCATCCTAAGCCAAGAAAATACATGCCAAAGAGAGCCATGTGGTTGCTGAATTAATGGACTTTCTGGTGTTGAGACAGGAAAAGCTAAGGACTTCAGACTGTAAACTCCCCATGACCTATAGGTCCCTCCTCAATAGTTACAAATCTCTGTCTTTCAACACATTAATATTGCCAGAAGGAAAATATTACCTGGAGTCATATGACACTCTTGATTGCTAACTTGTTTGGCATGAGAGGTGTGTAGGATGTTGGTAAAGCACACTGCACGTGTGTCTGGTTCTCGTGGAGGTGTGACATTAGGGGCCTTGTCTTCTCCCTCCCTCTTCCTCTCTGGCACCTGTTTTGTTTTGTGCTTCGTGGTTCTCGTGCAGCAGTTATCTTTCTTTCTTCATTTCCTTCCACTGTATGTCAGGCATTTTGTACCTACAACAAAAAAATTAGTAAAATTAACAGTAGGTGTCTGAACCAAATAGACTGCCAAATGCATCAACCCTTTCTTTAGAAGACTATATAAATGAGTTATCTCTATGAGTGGTCCTCATAGATTTTCTTCATATGAACATATTTCACTGTGACTCCAGCAACTCTGCATGAGATCCATTTCCCATGCTAACCAGTAAGAGCCTCTGAAAAGACAAACCCCCAATATATTTTACACGTGTCACCTACTTTCCACTGCTCCCCAGCTTGGGGGTGTCACCACTCTTTCTAGAGCTGTTCTGAGAAGCTGAACATGCCAAAGAGATCTACAGTTCTGGAGGGCCAAAGGGGATGGTCATGACCTTTCCACTTTAGACTCAAGATATATCACAGCTTCAAGTCACTGGACTTAAAATTGTCCTCTGCACTAAGGTTTATTCATCTGCTTTTCTGAATCAAGTCTTTGCATTTAAACAAGCCTCATCCTTGTTGTCTTCTGTGCTTATTAATGAAGAAGAAAAAGACAATTCTAGGATATTGTATATGGATTCAAAACATGTAGGAATTATTGAAAAAATAGATGCCATGAACTGATATCCATATGACAAATGTATAGAAAACAGCTACCTGAATGTGAATTGTCCATTTTTTTCATGTGTATGGTTGATTCCCTCACCATTCCAGTTGGATATTGTAACAAGATCCTCTGTGCCTAGGGATTTCCATATTCTGTTTACCTTTTTAGAACAAAGTCTTGATTCCCTGACAGCACTATAGACCCATCTGACTATTTCTCTACTCAAATCCTAATCATTTATAAACACCTCTCCCTTTCAAATAATGTACCAAGCTTAAGATTTAATCTTCTGAAGGCTCAGCCACATTTCTCTATTTCAATTATTTATTTGATATTGTGGTATGTTGAATATGGTGATATTTTGGGTGAATTCTAGGGACAAATTTATTGTGGCTCTTCTACACAGCCTGTCACACCACAGGAACTATGAAAACACTTACAGAATATTATATCATTGGGTCATAGTTTAGGAATTCTGATACAAGAAATTCAACTCCCCTTGAAAGGTCTTATATGAAACTTCCGTGCCTTGTATCATAGTAAGATTACTAGTGGCTGTGGAACTGTTCCTAGTTTCTTGATGGAGAATAACCTAAAATCCAGAATGACCAAATAATGCTTAATTGATGGAACTTGTAAAAATATATTTTATTTGTAACTAACAAGTGGGATTCAAGGATAAGACCCATCCACTGGATTTGTGCAGAGGGGAAAAGGGCTTGAGGTTGAGTTCATAATCAAAGCCAAAAACCTAATCATTCATATCAGTATACCATAAAATTATTTACTTGTAATGAAAACTTTCTTATTCATTGTATGATATTTAGCATTACCTGTGGCCTAAAATTACATATGCCAGCAAAATCCACTCCCCTTCTGACTTGAGAAAAAAATCTCCAGACATATCCACATATTGAAAGCCCCTGACCTAACAGCTACCAGATAACAAGACATAGAATGGGAAAACAAAGTCCAGGCTCCTACCAAACCTGGAGGAGTTTTTCATTTCTCCACTTCTACAACCCAAACCAGGGTGAATAATTCTTACTAAATTTTTTGAACTCTTCCACTGCAGCTCAACTCTTTGTGGCCCACTCCGTATGGTCTGCATAATATAATGTGGTTATATTATGCTGATTGTCTGGAAAAAAGTTGTTCATCCATGAGTCTGCTCAGACAATATCAGTTCTGCCTCTTTTCTGCTTTGATGAAAAATAAACTGAGAAATATATCCAATGTATGTTTCAAACCCAACACTGGACAAAACCACAAATATATTGGTTTTTCCAATACATAAAAAACTATGATAAAATTTTATAAATTTTGCACAGGTAGAGGTTAATAATACTACCTAGTGCTGAACTACATATATAATGGCAAATAACATGGTATAACCAATGTTATGTAGATATGCCCTTCTCTGAATGTTACTCGGGTCTGGGGTCTGGGGTCTGGGGTCTCCTTTTACAGGTTATTTATAGGTCCTTTCTGTCCCAGACAAATAATTGAAGAAAACAGGCATAAATAGTGGCAAAGTTTCACATTTATTAAAGATAGGGAAAAAACAGAAGTATAGTGGGAAAACAGGCTCACTAGAATGAATTTGGGCTCAGTAAAATGGGAGAAGAAAATAAAAATTAAAAATACCCTACAGCACAGAGTGGGCTACCCTGAA
>NW_004625235.1:0-12165 GCF_000247695.1 Heterocephalus glaber
CCGCCTGCGTCGCCGCGCGCCCAGAGCGCCGGACCGGATCGGAAGGAGCGCGGGTGCCCGAGCCGGAGCAGCCCTCGGTGCTGGCCTCCAGCTCTTCCCCGGACAGCTCCCGTTCTTCCCGCGGGGCTCACCGCGACGTGAACACGAGGGAGGGTACACAGGCCACCGAGGCCCGGCCAGCCTGGGGAGCTGCTGGCTGCAGAATTTGGGGAATAGCGCAGAAGTGCGTGGGTTCGCACCTGTGTGAGTCAGGGTCTTGGCCAGACCCAAACTAGTTTTAAACTGCTTTCCAAGTGACCACGCGGCCTTAATCGGAGGGGCTCGTCCCCCAGGCGCTGTCTGCTGGCCTGCTGTCCTCCCACGCACCCTGGCCTTGTGGGTGGCTGGAGACACCCTGGCGGGGGCCCAGACCTGACAACTGCACACACCTTAGGGCAGATGGTAGCCGAAGCTTCCGCCCTGGCCGCAGGATCTGAAGCTAAATTAGCGTGAGTCACTCCGGGAAGCGCCCACTGAATCACCTGTCTTTATCCTCCTGCCTGGGGTTCAACCTCGTGTAAATGTTTACGCGGGGTTTGCCAACAGCAAACCCATCACCTTCCCCCTAAAGTCTGTTCTTCCATCCACTTCGGCTTGAAATACAGGCATCTCCCCCTTGCTCCGTCTCTTTTGCGCCTCAAAATTCAAGCCAACCACACTTATGGCAACTGTTACTTCTTACCGCCGCTCTAAGCCTGGCCTACTGCAGCAGCTGTCTCATCTCCTTCCCTCACAAGGCTCAAAAATTACTTCCTGAAGCCCGACTTTGACCATGACAGTTTGTGCACAAACTTGGGCCAACACACAGCCAGTGGCCTTGGTGTACGGGGTAAAATGCACCTCCCCTGGCCTGCCACCCAAGGCCTGCTGTGCCGTGGCTACGCCCTGCCTGGTATACCTGTGACACTGCTAGAAGGTAGGGGTCGCCGCTGATTTGAATCCTTATGCTCCCCAACACCACGTACCTCCCAAACTCCCACAGTGCTAGTGGGAAATCCCGACAAAGGATCGCTATGTGCTCTCCTCATAATACCAGCCTGTATCCTCCTCTGAGTAGAGCACAGCTGTAGGAGTCCTCTGGAGAGCTGGCTACTTGGTCTCCAACACAGCCAGAAGGGAAGGCAGGTGCCTTCCTTGCTCCCTGTTGCCCCTTCTGAAATACTTCTGTTGCAAAACCTGCAGCTGCCACTAAATTGCCACACTCGGGATGACACGCTCTGCCATTCCAGGGTTCACAGTGTTTCCAGGATGCCACCCCTGCATCCCTGAAGACCCAGCACAGAGTGCGGAGCTGGTGTCCTGGCTCCTGGTTCCTGGTTCCCTCCCCATGCGGTCCCCACGGCTCGGGTTTCCAGCATCCGGATGGAAGGCCCATGGCTCTGTGCCCCGTGACTCCGCCCTAGAGGGAGACCCTGACACCGAGCTCATCACACTGTCTGCGAAGTCTGAAGCCGAGGTGCTTTGGTTTGGATCTTGAATGTCCCCCAAGGGCCCACATGTCGGATGCTTGGTCCCCAAGGGGGCTCTGTTGGGTGGAGGTGCAGCCTTTAAGAGGTGGGGTCACAAGATCGTGTCCCCCACCTCTCTGAGGTGAGGGGTGAGTGATTTCACTCCACCATGTGCTCAGGCCACAATGGGCTGCTGCTCCATGGGCCTCAAAGCCACAAGGCCAACTGATTGTATACCTCACCTCCAGAACTGTGGGCCAGAAGGAACCTTTTCTCTTCATAAATTGACTGTCTCAGGTACTTCATTACCATGACGATGGCTACCACACAAAGGCCTCCACTCTGCCCAGCCCTCCTAGACTTACAGTGGACCCTCAAGTTACAACTGGTCTGACATATGAATAACTTGGGTTATGACCAGAATTTTACTTTTAACTTATGAACAAAGTCTTGAGTTATGACCCGAATGCTGGCTACTTGTGCTTCTGGATGGTCTCAGATACAGATTTAACCCTTAGCTCTGGAGGGAGCATGACAGCATCCTTTCCTGTGTGGGGTTAATGAGAAATCCTGGGCCAGTGTCACTCTAAGCACCCTGAGATCTGCCCTTGTACAGGAGAAGGAGAGAGACTCTGAAAGCTGTGTAGAGGAGCCTGAGCCTTCAGTTGACCAACTTGAGTTACAACCAGCCCTCATGAACGAATTGAGTATGTAGCTGCTCTGCAGGGTCCACTACCGTGCTCTGGAAGCCCATTCCTGTGGAAGGAGCTTCTCGGGGCCACCTGAGCTCCCAAGCCCCCCACACCACCCACCGGCTCCCCACAGTCCGCCGGCCCGCCAGCCTTCTCTGGCGCTTGACCAAACCAGACCCCAGGGTTTCTCATGCGTCCCTTTCTGGCTCGTCAAGCTCTCCCCAGAAACACTGGTGAGCTCCAGCTCTACCTTCCCTGTGCCTCTCACCATGCAGCCAGACTCCTCTGGAGAAAAACCACATGATCATGCGGGATGTTTCCTCACCGCCAGAGATACGCCTTGAGTCTGTCCTTGCCTGCTCTGAAACCCGCCACTCCACTCCAGGTAGCCTGATGTCCTGTTGCACTGCTGTCCCTTCCCTTTAGTCACCATCCCTCTCAGTGATCAATTTCCCTTCATGCTTCTCAGAAGACTCAAGCCCAGAGCACAAAGCTGCCCATCTTTCCACGGCCAAATCGCTGCCCCAGAAGGGCCAGGCCTGCAGAGTAATACTGTGCCTCCCCACACATGCCCGGGTGCCACTTCCTCGAGCTTCTGACTGTCACATGGCAAGCGCCTTTGCACCTGGGGCTTGATGAAGCCTCTCGGGATGTGGAGATGACCTGGGCTATGTGAGTGGATAAACATGATGAGAAGAACCCCTGTGAAGGAGAGGCGGGACATTGGACTTCAGAGGAGGAGGCCAGGAGACAAAAGCGGAGAGGTTTGGAGATGCTGCACTGCTGGCTCGGAAGGGACGGGCTGGAGCAGGGTTACCTTGTGGAGGCTAGAAAAGATGAGGGAAGGGATTCCCTCCCAGAACTTCCGGAGGGACCTCTGGTGCTGTGGACAACTTGACTGTAGTCCAGAGAAACCGGTTTGGACTCTCACCTCCAGGATTGTAGCAGAACGAAAGCACGTTGTCTCGAGCCACCAGTTAGTAATGTTACAGCACGGACGGGAAATGAATCCACCATCCCAGCTCACCTGCCCAGACACTGCTCCTCCAGCTGGCCCCTGTCTTTCGTGTGAATCATCCACTGCTCTCCCCTACTGGGTCGTTTCCCACAGTGTGCAGACCCACTTCCGTATCTACCTACTTCCTTGACATCACCCCAGTTACTACTCCAATTTGTTAGCTTTTTTCCATAGTAAAACTTCTTTCAGGAAGTCTCACTTCCTATTCATTCTGTACCCCTTGCCACCCTGGCTTTGGGACCCCCGTGCACCAAGTCTGCTCTTCCCAGAGCCACTGGTGCCCACGTTTTCGAGTGAGATTGTGCTCTGCTCACCTTACTGGGCTGTGCACAGCGTTGGTACCCTCAAGGCTGGCCTCACGTGACTCTGCTGTCCTTTCAGCTTCTCTGTTCTCCTGCTCACTCCCACCTGCTTTTCAGGCCCCTTGACATGAACTCTCGGTGCTTGGGCCTCAACTCACCTCACTCTGTGCACCCTCCCTAGGTGATATTCACAGCCTCCGCTCTCAGCACCATCTCTCTGCTGATGACTCCACAGTCATATTCCCAGCTGAGCCCTCTCTCTGAGCATTTGCCATCTGCCTGATTACCTCCTCTTGTTGGTCTTCCAGGCAGAGCTGGAACCAAACTTGTGATGCTCCAGAACAATCGGCTTATCTTCCAGGTTCTCTGCTCGGTTTCTTGCAGTTGTTCAAACTAGCAGCCTGGGTTTCAGACTCAGCTGCCCTTCTTCCTAGGTGGAGAACCTTCCCCTGCCGGGCCCTGCCCCATCTGCAGCCCAGTGCTTTCCATTCCTGAGATGCTTCTCTGATGGACTTCCACCTTTCCCCTATGACCGCATCACTTCTCATCCTGTCCACTGCAGTAGGCATCTGATAGTTACACTGGACCCTTGGATGCCTCTAATCCATCCCTCACACAACCACAATCAAATTATCTTAGTGCTCTGCCTAACTTCCTCCGTGGCTTCCTTTTCATGTACAATAAAGTTTGTCTTGGCCGTCCAGGGCCTTGGGGTAAGATGTGCTTCCATCCCACTCCTCTGCTGGCTGAGCACTCACCTCCTCCGGCCCTTTGCCCGTGCCGGTCCCTATGCTGCTCCTCCCGGTCTGTGGCTAACCTCACTGCACCCCTCTCTCCAGCAGCCTCCCTCCGCCCACTAAGCGTTCCCCACCCCACACGGTCACACTTCTACAGGGCTGTTTCATAACCTGATGCCATTTTGTTGCAGATCTGTGTGTTTGGTTGGAGAGCTGGTCCCCTTCCCTTCCTCTGGGAAGCTTTGTAAAAGGCAGATGGCATCTGTCCAGCTTCCTGTTCTTTCCCTAGAATCCAGGTGCCTGGCACATAGTAGATGCTCAACAATGTTGCATGAAGGAACCCACCTTTCTGATGAGAGCTCTTGCCAGGCTGTGCCTACATGACCCCTACCCTTTCCCCAGGCTGCCTTGAATCACACCTCAGTGCTTTCTTCCTGCAGATGCTCAGCTCTCGAGAGGGCCTGACACGCCTTTTCATACCTAGCAGCTCTAAGTGGCCTGCGTCGACACCCACCTTTAAGCAGCCTGGCTTCCAGCTCAAACAAAAAACCCCCATGGAGAAACTACTGAATTTTTATAACAATGAAGTAAATCCAGCTTGCTCTGTGATGTCTGGTACACAGTAGGCAGTTGTTAAATGAATGTATGAAGGAGAGAATGAAAAGTTTCACTTGTCTCCCCTCAGAGAAAGACACTTCCTTGAGAAAGACACTTCAAAATTCCAGTCTTGTCCCAAGAAAACAAGGCAGTAGGTGTAGGGGTCGCTACTGCCACTGCTAACAGAGAAAGCGGTGTTGACGGACTGCCTTCTAATTGCACTGGCTTCGGACAGCAGCCTGGAGGGGCAGGGCAAAGCCTCTGGTTTGTAAGCGGTCCTCATCCCAGCTGCAGCCAGGTGCATGGGGAAGGTCTACAAGGAGGTGATGTGGGGCCAGAGGTGGAAGGCCAGAAGATGGGGTGGGGACAGGTGCAGAGCCCCCCATCCCAGCACGATGAGAATGGAAGCAGGGGAGTCTCGCTACTGAGCAGCAGCCGCTACTGCTTTCATTTTCCGAGTCTTGAGAGTAACACCATCCCCTCAGGCGTTGTCACTATAGGAAGAGGACCCCGTAGGAAATCCAGAAACTGAAATGCCACTGTTGGAACTACTGTAGCAGGTGCATCCTGAGTTATTATTAGGGTAAAAATGCCACTTTTAGCAGGTGCTGAAAGTTAACACATCTTGTTGCTCTAATTTCATCAGAACATTCTGGAAGGTGCATCTAAAGAAAAAAAACCCTTTTTCTTGATGAGCCTTTGTGAGTATTCAGATGTGACTGTTGAGAAGGGGGTAGAGGTAGTGGATTATTGTCATCAGAAAAAAATTAAGCAACAAGACTAAAGCAAATTTCCCAGCCTGGGAAGTAGAACTGTTTTCAGTATTTTAAAATTCTTAATGGAAATGTGATATTTACTCAATATCCACATAAGCTCTTGGACAGCACAGCCTACTAAATAATTAATAAAAATACAAAACATATAACACGATAATAGATTCAAGTGGTTGGGAAATAAAAGCTTTCAAAATCCACGTGGGATCTACACGGGCAGGGGCAGGGGCAGGGGATGGGGAAGGCTGAGTGGGCTTTGATCGTAAGCTGCGAGTCTGTGTTGCTTCTCAGAGTCCACAGGGAGCCCCTCTAACTCTGCACGAGCTCATCGAGTTCATGCATGACCTTCTTGGCCCTCATCTCCCAGCTCTGCCTGCTGGATGCTACTCCGAGAGCTCTTCTGTCCCCCCACTGTGGGGTGCAGGGCAGCAGCCTGACGCAGAAGCCCATCCATCCCACTTGGGTTTGAGGTGAGAGAAGGCTTCCTCCCCAAGACGAAGAGTGCTCACTGAGCATGTCCACTCTTCTCTTGGCCCTCCCAGCCACCAAGCATGGCCTTGGCCACGAGGCACCTAGGCCAGCTCCTAAGGGCCACCTGAAACCCAGCATTACTCGAAATTCAGGATCTGGAAAATGATGAACAACCCAGTGGTCCTCACCCCTGGCTGCCTAGCGGGGTCACTTGAGTGCTGAAAACAGTGTGGTTGTCCTGGCCTGACTCCAGGGCTGTGAAGTGCTGGGATTAAATGGTGTGGAGCCAGGATCTCTGCCCCAGAGCTCCTGTAGAATCTATGACAACTCAGGAGCACATACCTGTGGCAGACCACCAAAGAATGCTGCTGCTCATTAGAAGTTCCTTGGGAAATGCCCTGAAAGAAGAGTTCCCACTCAGACATGTTTGATGAGCACTTAAACATAGAATGTCTGAGAACAAATCTCCAGATTATACCACAATACATTGCTAGGATGGAGCTACCACTGTTACTACTTCTGGGTGCAAAATCTGTCCCACTCCTGGTGCAGGACATCAGACACAAGCCCCAGGACCTCCATGCTGCCATCACCACTGTAAGGACGTAGTGTGCGTGGCTCCTGCGTCATCCCAAATCTCACTTCCAGTGTAAGCCTCACGGCCCTGTGGCTGAATGCTGTGTGCTCTACCTTGGGAGCTTAAGTGTGAAACATGACAGACAGGGAAGGCGTGAAAAGAAGCTCCCCAGCCTGAAAGAATGTCAAAGCTTTGTACACTGAGCCCCAAGGAAGACAGTACTTAGGAATTCCCCGGTGGGGTAGGAATGAGGGAAGAAAAAGACACAGGTTCATTTTCTAAAGGATGTCTCAGAGTTTTATTTATAAATGCATCCTCTGAATCCCCCAAAGTAGCCTTTGCAGTCTTTTCCAAATTTGTTTGATCACAGGTTCTTTTGGATTTATGGTGTGTCTTGCATTGTTAATGCTCTGAAGGACATTTTGTGAAATGCTGTATGAAGTTTGGGCCATATTTCCCATAAAAGGACATGTCTGTTCTCCTTTGTTGTTATAGCTGCAACATCTCCATTCCGCATATGCAATTACATGGGAATTCACTCAACAAGTATTTACAGGGTTTAGTTTGTGTTGGGCACCGATCTAGTGCTGGGGATTCAGCAACGACTGACAGACAGCAATCCTGGCTCTCATGGGGAAATGGCCAATGCGCAAGATCAAGAAGGTAAATGCTTTGTTGGTCAGTGGTAAATGCTAAGAAGAAAATACAAAGCTGGACTTGGTGGCATATGCCGGTAACGCCAGCATTCTGCAAGGCTGAGGAAGCAGGAGCACATTTGAGCCCAGGCTGGGTTAGTAGCGAGACCCTGTTTCAAAATACATAAAAATGGGCTGGGGATGGAGCTCAGTGTGAAGGCCCTGGGTTCAATCCTCAGTGCCACAAAGAACAACAAACCACTCAGCAGCACAAGGCAGGGAAGGGGTGAAGTGTCAGGGTTCCCGGGGATGAGAGCTGAAGTGAGGCACTGCCAGGTGACCTGTTAGGGAGCTTTCCGAGTCATCCCAGTGCCAGATGCAGGTGACTCATGCAGGTGGAGGTGGTAAGTGACAAGAAGCAATAGATTCTGAGTCTGTTTTGACGCAGATGCCAATGGGATTTGCTGATGGAGCAGATGTGGGCTGAGAGTTGGGAAGACAATGAGGAGTCAAGGGTGATTTGAGGGCTGTTCGCCAGAGCAATGGGAGGACTGAGCTGCCGTTAACAGACATGGGAAAGAGCTTTGGAGGCCATACTTCCTCAGTGCTGAACACAGTAAATGGGAGCTGCATGCAGATGCATGGAGTAGGCACTGGGAGTTGGAGTCCAGGGGAGATGTCAGCACATGTAAATCTGAGACTCACTAGCATGCAGGTAGCATTTAATATTTAAATGAGACAGGATGGGATCACTGCAACACAGAGAAGAGGTTCAGGAGCTGAGACCTAGGGTATCTGTTTTGAAAACCAGCAGATGAGGAGAAATCAGAAAAGAGGTTGGCAAGGAGGGGCCAGCAAGGTACAGCAGGAAAATCAGATAACTCTTGTTCTCAAGGACAGGAGTAGAAATGCAGTGAACCCTTGACTTACGAACTCGATGGGTTCCTGAGGGCTGGTTATAACTCAAATTGCTTGTAAGTCAATACAGCTGAGATCTGGATGTTTACCTGGGTACACGGAAGAGGCAGATGACTCTTCATTAACCTAATTAACCCAAGTTGTTGCTATGTCAGGCGGCTTGTAACTTGAGAGTCCACCATGTCTCAAAGAAAAAGCAACAAGTAGCTGTTTCTAATCTGCTGATAGACCTGGCTTTCCACTGAACAAGCCCAGTTCATGCCTGCTGACTTGGTTTTGTTGAATAAAATCTGTGGGAGGTGGTGGGTTTGACTGGACACTTGTGTTACCCAACTGACCAAAACAACAGAGTTTAACTTAGTGACTAAGTGTTGGTTGTTTGCTGGAGGCCCCGAAGCCAATTAACTAATAAAGCTGTAAATAATAAACTGAATCATAACCAGTTGACTGACTAAACTGTAGCCAATTAAGTTTTTTTCTATGCCTCACTTCTGTCATTCTATAAAGGCTATCAAATCACATTGTGGGCTGAAGTTCTCAGAACTTGTTCTCATTCTAGAAGCTGATTCATGAATCATTTTTGCTTTGTGTTGCTCACATAAACTCTACTAGATTTATTTGGTCTAAAGAAGGTACTACTGTACTATTTATCTCAGTGTCAATCATTGTGCACATGATGTCCAACACTTAATTAAAAATTACAACACACAAACACACACGCACAAACCAGACCAAAAAAGATAACTAATGTCAAGAGACAAAGCAATCAACATAACCAGACTCAGAAACAACCTAGATACTGGAGCTATCAGACAAACAATTTGAATAACTACAATTGTAATGTTAGATGCTCAGAAAAAAGTATATAATGTGCATTAGAAAAAATTTCAGTACAGATGACAACTATAAAAAAAGTCAAATAGAAATACTAAGGAAAGAAAAAGAAAATCATTGTGACTTAGATGAAGAATCCCTTCAACAGGCTATTTAGTAGACTTGAGAGAATTGAGAAAAGAATGAACAAACTTAAAGGTATTTACAGAAATTACCCAAACTAAAACATAAAGAGAAAAGGAGTAAAAATAAACAGCAGAACATTAAAGGGTTGTGGGATAATATCAAGTGACCCAACAGTGGATAATTCAAATTCTCTCAGAAGGAGGAGGGATAACTATGCTGAAGAAATATTTTAAATGAATCTTTCAAAATCAACAATATATCAAGCCACAGATCCAAAAAGCTCAGAGAAAGCCAACCGGAAAATAATAAACAGTAACAACAAATATACTTAGACATACCATATTCAATGGTAGGTGTATAAATTGTGTGCATAATATAATCCTAATTATATAACTTAAATTAATTTTTTGTGTTTTGGAAAGATGATCATCAGAATTTGTAATGATTGCATATAATAGGGAGATGTTCTTATCTTCTGTGTACTATTTTTTAAATTGAAAATGAGCAATAAAGCTATTTTATTGGCAAATATCTGCCTTTTTGGAATAGGGGACTTTATTCCATTTATATTTATTTTACAAAGAATGTATTTTCATGTAAATGTTTCCTCTCAAATATTTTCTTATAAGGAAATTATAATTTGGTTATTATTTACCTTCAAAAGTTTCAAAAGCATAAATATTCCAAGAATAAAACATGCCAAATTAAGAACTTTATTAAATAGTATAGTACACCCTATTTTATTTCCTTTCACTTGGTCCTCCTCTATTTATTTTAGATTTTGGGCAACATTTACTTTTGATTTACTGTACTGGTTTCAGTGATGGCAAACCTAACGCATGGGTGCCACAGAAGGCTGTTTGCTGTCTTTGAAAGCTCTAAAAGGTTCACCATCCCTGGTTTATATTATTGCGGAGTAGGTTTGCTATGTACCGGTTCCTAACCTGTTTGGGTCTGATGAGACAGAACATACTGTAAAACAAGTGACGCAAAGCAGACACATTGTTTACAGACCGACAGCAAGAAACAAAAAAAGCCTCAGATCTGTCATGAGCCAGTCTTGTCTGCTCGGGGCTGACCACGTCCTGACTGTGCTTGCTTCCCTTGAAGCACAGCTGAGCGAGGGACCTCACAAGCCACAGCTGTCTGGGTTGTTCTCCTCAGGGGAAAGGTGACTCACTGGGCCTAAGCCTTGAAGGACATCCTTCTTCCAGGGGAGAGAACAACACCTGACCTGACTGTCCCAGAAAGTCCCTCCCTAACTCAAGAAATGACATTCCCTGGGAGGGACTGAACAAGCCCCAATCCATTTAGGCATTGCTTCCCTATCTCAGGGCTACTCCTAGCACATTCTACAGTTATTCTGTTTGTTTTGGCTTTTTGAGTCGGTCTCATTATGGAGCCCAGGCTGGCCTTGAATTTCATGGTGATTCTCTTGCCTCAGCCTCTTGAGTGCTGGGATTACAGGGGTGCAGTACCACATTTCAAGGCTATTTTTTTGTATAATTGTTACAATTTATGGCAATGTTGACTCTGCTCTTTACTGCTACTAATGCATTTTGAAAAATCTAATGTTTTCTGCTCAGTTCTAAAACACTTCTTCAATACCTCATTTATTTCCCTTTATGGTTCGACTTACTTTTCAACTTAATGCTGTTATTTTACAGTTCATCTTATTTTATAGCAACCCTATTTCTTGAATGTTGAGAGTAAAAAGCAAATGATGTCTGAAACTGGTTTTTGCCAAAAACATTTTTCAAAAATATATTCTTTCTCTGACTCTCACCTTGGATTTTATGATCATTTACGCATCGGGGAACTTTCTGTCCTGCACCGATGCAGCATGCTTCTTCACCTATTACAGCCATCTGGAGCCCGTAACGGGAGCCTGCCAGTCTGCACACTCATCTCACTGCACAGGACACTCCCCAGGTCTCTTAGTCCACCCAGGCTGCTAACACAAAATGCCATACACCGGTGGCCTATAAATGAGAGAAACAAGTTGCTCACAGTTCTTAAGGCTGAGAAGTCCAAGATGAAGGTACCAGCGGATTCTGTGTCTGGTGGGGACTAACTTCCAGGTTCATAGATGGCGCCTCCTTACTATGTGCCCATATGGTAGCAGGGGTGAGGCAGCTCTCCAGGGCCTCTTTCAGAAGGGCACTAATCCCATTCATGAGGACTCCACCCTAATGACCTAATAACCTCCCAAAGCCCCTGCCTCCTAATATAGCACACTGGGGATTAAGTTTCAATATACGCATTTTGTGGGACAAGAACATTCAGTCCTATGACGTGTTTCACACGAGTTCGTGTTGCATCTCACCCTTTTCTCCAGAACTCAGCCCTCCAAGTCCAGGTTTCACACAGCCCAGAGCTTCACGGATTTACTTCCCAGGAGGCAGCATCCTAGCTTTGCGAAGCGATTTAATTCTGCCATTTGGATGGTTTATTTCCTGAGCATGCTGTGTAAGTGGATGCTTTTCTTAATTTTATGTTTCTAGGTTATTTATTTAGGATGAGTGGAGAATGAATGTTTTGTCATAAACTATGTCACAGAACATCTTTTTCCAATAAGCATATAATCATCACAGGTATATGGTGATTACAGGAGGTTTTTTCCCCCTCTTTATTGCTTTTAAGCAATATGGCCCTTCCAAACAGCACATTGTGAACTTGAGAGAATGGAACTTTCAATTTCTTACTGTACTGTAGATTACATGAATTGTAAATTAGACATTGTCTGCACAACGAAAGGGAATCTAGTCATGAATGTGTTTGCTTTGGAAGTTCAAGCAAAAGTTAATACTCTCACTTTCCAGGGAAAAGACTCTTCAGCCTCTATTTTATTTTATTTTATTTTTAATTAAATTCTTTAATTGGTACATTGTAGGTATACAACACAATTACATTTCTCATTGGGAACTTATACCTTTACATGGTGCATCTTGGTTCTTATTTTTTCCCCATTCCTAGCCCTCCCTTCACCCCCTCCACC